>SJJU01003510.1:0-35186 GCA_012932125.1 Conopomorpha cramerella
ATCGATATATCGATAGTCATCAGATGTAAAATCATTCCATCCCTACAGAAAGTATGACATGATAACAGGATTTACTCATAGCTAGTATGAGAATTAATATTCTGTCGCGTATCGTGGTATAGGGAAGAAAACTCTAATCTGGATACAGATGGCGCTTCTTAAGCTTGACCCCCATATACAGCCCTAGACAGTCAGGAGAGGCTAATGTCCAGCAGTGGATAAACGTGGGCTGGGGATGATGATGAATTAGACAAATGAACTTGTGTTGTGTGATGGATTGATTATCTAATCTTCAAGTCATAATCTTAAAAAAATGTGCGGTTTTGAGTCAAGCGACACTAGCGCCATTAGTTCCTGAGTTTTCTACCTTATAGATACAAGACAATTTAAGAAAAATAGGCCCTGCGGTGTTGAAATGAGGTTTAATCCTAATCGGCTACTTTGTAATTAATTGACGAAATTCACTTTCAGAAAGAGAAATTATGAAACAAAATAGCAATCATAATGGTCTTCAGTAAAACACATTATATCACGTTTCATGATCGTATGTACAGTCCGCCAAGAATCTGGCCTACCATCTAAGGTTGAAACTTATACGAATGTCATAAGACATTAAGGTTCATAATTTACTTCTGACAATATAACAACTGTACTATATCGATGTTTTAGTGACACAGGAACTGTATCAATAGACCTCTATATTGGTGTACAGTAAAGATTGCACAGTTATAGTAAATTAACAAACATCATCAGGCAAAGATGTTCAAACAATGATTTTTAGTTACTTTCGGACTAGTAACACCTCATGATAGATTTCGTAATGAACCCTTCGGTTCTTTTTTTAATTCTTTGAAATTGTGTATTAATTTTAAAGAAATCATTTTGACAAAAAATATTATTACTTATTGGCCATGTTCAGAACTCAATGTTCACGTTTTAGAATTTCGTCAATAAAATACAAGTAGCCTTAACATTTAGACAAATTAGTATACATTGGCTTATAACTATACTATGCATAGTATATTTACTGCTACATTTGAACTATAATTCCTATATTCACAGTGAATAAATTGTGGTTGGCTATTTAATTACATTATGGGCAAACACAGTTCAATAATGTTACTTCGAAACGCAATTCAACAGGGCAATTCACGCACAAATGGCAGACACTAAAAAAAAGAATGACTGTTTCAACTTTTTAAACTCATAATAAAATTGTTGAAACAATACACTGAATCATACCATAGGTACGCTCTTTGCAGCGTGTTAACACTCAATATCTCCGAACAATAAAAAGCAATGAGACAAGTAATCGATATTCGCATATTTTCTCGTAAGCGTTAACCATTTCAACAAACATTTACATGACAATTAATCACATAGGTAATTATTGGATAAATACGACGATTTATCTGGGAAAGCAATTTATGGAATTAAACATATTTTATACCCATGATGTTATCATAATATTCTTAAAGACTTAACATGTCGTAGATACACCTACACATATCTATTAATTTCAGCGTAATATTTGTCTATCTTATGCACGTACATAATAGTAAGTAGGTTTTCGAATACTGTTCAAGTAGTTAGTAGATCTTCATTCCGTTCTTGTTTCCCGGGCGCTCTGGCGTCGCGTATTCTGTAAAAGATGACAGTCAAATTATAACAGCGGCTAAAACATATTTTGTTTGTTTTTATCCTAAACATAAAAAGATAAAAGGAAAACCGTACCTGTGCGAAATTAGACGTGTCTGACTAGCTAGCGGTTGAATGCAGCCGTCGTCGTCCGCTCAGAGGATCGGCGGCGGGGGCTTGGAGCGTCCACTGCTCGGCTTCTTGGGCATCTGCGGCATCTCGAGCAGGTTGTTCCTCGCCTTGGGCTGTCGCTGGTGCGGGCGCGCGGGGTGCGGCGGCGCGGCCGGGCCCTCGCACCACGCGCGCCTCCTAGTCCCGTATCTCTCGCGCCGCGCGCTTCTACTTCTGCCGCTTATCGCTCGGTATCTGCCGCGAACAAGTGGCACCATCGCTCTCTTATTCTTCTCTATCGGCGTCGCTTTTTTCTTCACGGTTCGGTCGGCCGGGGAGTTGTGCGGTTCTGGGAGGCCGACCACCCGCGAAACGCCTCCGCCGTGCTGAGGTCGGGCACAGCGTGCGCGCAACCCCCGCGCCCCGCCACAACCCCCCCGCGCCCCGCACCGCCCCCGCCGCCCGCGCGCTCCGCCCGACGCGAGCACGCGCGCCGCCCGCCCACGCGCCACGACGACCCGAACTTCCACGGGTCGCTCACCACCCTCCCCTCTCGCATCCTCATGTCGTCGCTCGCCCTCGTGTTGAAGTTCCCGCAGAGGCCGCACAGCTTTCCCTTGTAGGAGCTGGCGACGGTGACCTCGAGGAAGCCGTCGCCGTCCCACAGCATCTGCACGCCGATGTCGGCGGTGAGCAGCACGGAGCCGTTGCTGCGGGCGATGTGCGCCACGCCCGACACTTGGTGCGGCAGCGATACTCTCTCGCCGTTCACCTTTATGCGCATCTTTCTGCCCATGTTGATTTTGGAAGCGCCGATGCGCAGTGTTGCAGTACGGGTCCACGAGGAGTGTGAGGTGTTTCTGGCGTCGTTCGAGATCCTTATTGAGAAGGAGCCGTTCGTACAGTCGGATACGAGCTGATACTTGCAAGACCCCTGAAAACTATAGAACTTTCCATCGAAAGTTTTGTAGTGAGGGTCCCCGAATACTGTGCAAATGCCATCCTTGTCGACACATTTTGGACAGCATTGGTCGGGTATTCGTCGGAGCATCTGGTCTGACGGACACGTGAGGCTGGGACAGCGCTCCATCGCACACCTCGGTTCACCGCCGTGACACTCGCAGGATTTGCAAGCATCCAGTTGCCACGCTTCGCCATCCTGAAACAATAGCAATACCAATTGAAAATGCATGTTCTATCGTTGCATTGGTCACCTCTACTTGTGAGAGCTTAGTCAATAGATATTAGGTACCCATATTATATTCCCTGTGTTATGAGATAGCTGTGCATGTTCACCGTTTGTTAGGATGTTCTATCTATGTCGCACGTTCCTCCCAGTAGAACTAACCTGGTAAGTCTTCCCAGCGACGACGCAGGCGGTGTTGGCCTCCTCGACGTGCGGGCACTCGGGGCAGCACTTGCCGGGCGCGGGCGGGAGCGCGCGCGCGCCGCACGTGAGCACGGGGCACGTGTGGCGGCTGCACACCGCCGTGCCGTTCATGCAGCGGCAGTCGGTGCACGGGTCCACCGAGAACGACTTGAGGTGCGCGTAATACTCCGTGCCTATTATACACGGCTTCGACATGTGACCTGAAATAGTAATGCTTGTTTTTAAGACTTTCGATACCCAAGTCCTCATCATACGTTAGCCATCGTTTTTGACAGTCAATTAATGTAAAATGTCTGACGCGACGCGCAAAGCGCCGCTTATCCCTAAATGAGGCCTAAAAGATTTTGTTAGGTAGCGATTGGACATCCTTTAAAAATGCCCGTAGAATTATTTTATGAGCGATGGCTAGGAATAAGAGCATTACAAATATTTAATTACGAAAAATAGGGATTAACTCGACAAACAGTGAAAAAGGTTATACGAGTTTCATGCTAGTCTAGACGAAAATAATGATAAGTTATTACTAGCTGTATTTTCCTATATCAGGGGAGTCATAGCTATTCAGACTGAAAAGTTTCTGTCAGTTTACTATATATTGAAAATGTAAGTACATTAGTGTACAGTCTCTCTTTCCAACCACAAAAACACGCCGTTTGATAGACGATCGGAAAAAATGAGTTAGAAACACCTATGTGAGTCGTTCGCACTTAAAATTCCAAAAATAATAAAGTTTTCAGGAATGCATACCTGGCAAAATCTTATCCGACGTGGGATGTATGCATCGGGGGCAGCACTCTCCGGGTGGTGTTCTTTGGTAGGCTTTGGCGCAGGGCAGCACGGGGCAGGCCTTCTTGGCGCAGGACAGGGCACCGTGTACGCAGCGGCACGACAAACACGGCTCCTCCGGGATACGCACGTCCCGACCCTCCCAGACACGCTGACCGTTTATTATGCACTCTGTAATAAAGACAATTTGGTGTTATTAGTGTTGTCCTTATCAGTAGCGTACACCGGTTGTACTGTCCCCTTTATAGAACAGATTTAGGGTCACACCAAAAATAGAGGTAGTTGTAACTATAAGGAATAACCAGTTCCACTAGACCTGTAATAATATACAGGGTGGCTCATTCAAATCGATCAGTATCGGAAAGTCTGAAACTATAAGACATACGAAAATTTGTTCTTAGGAACCATGTCACCGATTTTGATAAAAAGAAAAACTGCATTTATACTTTATATGAAAAAAGAACTGTATTCAGCTCGGGAATCGAACCATGCTGATGTATGATTCCCGAGCTGAATACAGTCCTTTTTTCAAATAAAGTATGAATGCAGTTTTTCTTTTATCAAATCGGTGACATGGTTCCTAAGAACAAATCTTCGTATTACTTATAGTTTCAGACTTTCCCATTCTGACCGATTTGAATGAGCCACCCTGTATATGATGATGAAGATGTAAATATCAGTAAGACTAAAAATCGGAAATGCGTGAAAAAAAATGCAAAAATATCACATCAAACAAAGTAATGTCACTTCTTCAAAACATACTACATTGTATAACTGAGAAAACCGTAATGAAACCACACAATTGCAGTAACCATAAAGCAAATAAAGGTGATTGCCAAAACAGTCCCACAGTCTCAAAAAGGGCAAATAAGTGGAAACAAAAAAAAAGCTCTCGTGAGGCATTGTTCATGCGTTCCGGGAATGCGAGAGGGAGGGGGAGAGGGGGCGGTGCGACAAAGCGCAAAACCCATAAATTAGTTTGGATGGACGATGAATCAATCAGGGCCTAATGACGGAGCGCGGGCCGCACACGACGAGACCCACCTGCACCCCAGCGACCACCTGTGGCATGGCCATGTAACCGCAAAACTACACTCCTGACCCCCACTTGCAGAATTGAACTTTAAAATAATACACTGTAATGTCGGGATTTCCATTTACCTACTTTTTACAATTTAAAGAATAGAGTAATTTGTAATTTTTTCAATCTGTTTCGTTTATGTTTGTGTTCACCCTACTCGAACAATAAACGTTTACGCGGTAAGTCGGTACACATAAAAGCGATTTTGTTTCAATTAAATAATGATAAACTTTTTTGATAATAAGCATGACTTAATATTTTCACTAAAATGGTGCAACTGTAGAAACCAGTCTTTACTTACATAATGCATCTACATTGAATTTTAATTTTAAATAATAAATATCTCAATCACATACATTGTTTCTCTAAACATAAATAAATGCCATCGTCACGTTCATAATACCTTTGGGGTACGTTTATTTTTATGCTCTGGGACCAAGCGTGTGACCACTATCCTATCTAATGTTAAGCAGCGATGTGGTCTACGATGCAAATTACTTGTTCGAATTGGTTGTGACTTAAAACGTACTATGAATTTAAATCAAAGACGTCTTTTCGTCGATATTGACAATTGAACGGAAAATTGAGCGAAGCCATGATAAAAACAAAATGTGTCGATCGTTCAACACACTATTTTGAAAATCTCTAATGAGCTTATAACAAAAATCGATCACGAAATCTCCGTTTGATCGCGCGCCAAGTCTGCTGTGCAATAGCAGTTCTATCGAAGTAGAGTATTGTAGTAATATAACAACAATAACAAGCTGCTGTTTTGTTGCGGAAGAAAAAAAATACACTTCACGCCTTTTGATCGATTGCTTCTAATGAGGGGATGTAGATGCAAATTTTTGGATTAAAATGTGAAGTTTAGTAGGATAAACATAACTCAACCAGTACTAGCCGCCGGCCCATACGTTTTTTTTAAATTCACATCGTTTTATCGGGTTTGCCATTGATGATTCAATGATGCTTCCTTATCATGGTGCTTACTTGGAAATATCTACTTTCCAACAAAAAAGTCATGAAAAGTTTAATAAACGACAAAGTTATCTAAACATAAAAAACATATACATATATCGAATTGACAAAGATTCTATTTTTTAAATAGATTAAAAAGAAAAAATTTACTGAACTTCGTCAACAATTATTGTAACAATAACCCGAATGCAAGTGTCGCTTGGGCACTGTTTGTCTCTGTTACACAAACACGATTAGAGTGAGACAAACGATACTTGAGCAGTGATCTGTGCTTGAGGGGAGTTTCAGAATACGGGTCTTAGACTGAAGTGCGGTTACAAAGCGCAATAACCTACCTACGATTTTATATCCACTAATAATGTCTTTGTGACCATTCATGGTAGCAGAGTGTCAAAGATGCAAAGCACTTACTTTAACTACAATACAATAACTAGCGGTTTGGAAAATACGGCACACAGGACTGTGAGAACTGTATTGTTGTTAGTCTGTATTGCGTATTTTATTGCCTTTCACGGTGGTTATTTATATACCTTTACATATATACTTATTTATATAAGGGTCTACATCGTACACATATATATAAGAACACAATACACACATATAAATAACCACCATACACCGTGCCAATAATACTTTTACATACACACATCAAAAGTGTCTAGGGATCAAGTACATTTTAGAAAATTGCAATCAAGAATATATTTTACAAAAACTGAATTCATTCACAATTTATTCAAAATGTGGTGATAAGTCATTTATACAGGCATGGGGAATTAGGTAGGAGACCAATCCAAATTAGATTTAATTTAAATAAATTAGATTTTTTTAGAGCTAAAAATGTTCTTGATCCCTAGACACTTTTGATGTGTATATTAAGTACTCGAAATCAGTGATCGAAAAAAAGTATTAATGAAGTTGAAACGTTTGTCAGGATCATGATAAATGGAGACCGGTAATCTCTGCCTACCCCTCTGTGATATAGCCGTGAAGTGTGTGAATGGACTATTTAAATCATATTCACTCACTTACTCAGCCCCCACAAGGACAGCGCTGCAGAAAGATATGACAAGATGTAATTACGCGCAGCCATTGGTTAAACTAAAGGAAATTGCACTATGCGTGATAAAACGTGCGGTAACGGCAAATAGAATACATGTGTTACCACCCCAGCCCAAGTTCTCCCGTCTTGAGGGTCGTAAGAGGCGACCGAGGCAAATCTCCAGAGGACGGACAGCACCGCTCTCTGTGATTTAAACCAGAACACCACTGTAATCGCCAACCCATCTGCTAAGCGTGGCGATTATAGGCATTTAAGCAATTGTTTATTATAATAAAAATATTAACATTTTTACAACAACCCCATGTTAAGTAGCTAAAGCACGTCTTGTGTATATGGGATTCAGACAACTTAATTAAGTACATTTGTTTTCTTTTAAATACGAGTATATACTTTATATATGTATATTTATACAAAACACCCATACATATCGAACAGTTACTTAAAAAAGCTCATCACCAAAGTACCTGTCATCGGTGGGAATCGATCCCACCACGGCCCTACGGAATGCTGACCACTACACCAACCTGTGTTTATAATAATAGGTAATTCTTCTCATATTAGATTATCTGTTCTTCTGTTAATTTAACAAATTACCTGTTACATAGGTACGGTGGGCCAAGAAAGTGGCCTATCAGTTTTGATGACACTACCCGTGTCATAAAACATAAATAAGGTAGAGTTACTATATTGTAACAAGTCGAAAATTAACCTTAATATCTAATAACATTAATCTATAAGGTTTCTATAATTAAATGGTAAACATTAAAAACATCAAAAAGAGTAACAACCTTATATGAATACAACCTTATGATGGTAGACCAGATTCTTGGCGAACTGTACTATTTCTACTTTAATAAATTTTCGTAATAATGTTGTTCATTTTGTATGCGATTTAATGGAATGAACATTAAAAGGAAGAATATCAATAAACTCCTACAAATAATGTAGGTATCTATCTAAAAAGAATAGATTATAAATAACTTTACTAAGCTCAAAACATGGGAATAGCTATAAATTCGGCTATTTTATTTTATTTCCAATTATCACGGTTTTTAATTCTCAAAACTCCCACAGGGTGGTGAGTGATTAACGCGAGTAAAGCCGCGGGAGAACGACTACAGTATCATTAATAATAAAGAGTCAAAGTTTAGGCTTTATCACTAATCGAATTTATTTACGAAACATTTTTTCTACTATAGGTAGGTCTTAATTATTTTTTATGAGAAATCTTGATCTTAATTATAATATTATGCAAATTAAGGATTCAAATTAATATAATATTTATTACATAGAATATTTTTGTGTGGTAAAGTTGTAGAGTCATTCGATTTTAATCGAAAGTTACAAGATACTATTAGGAACGTACTAATTTACCTCTCCTTTACGACCTATTAAGTTTCGCAACACCCTAACATTTAAAGAAACAAGCATAATACAAGTACATAGGAAATCGTAATCGAATCAAATGTAAATACGTAGTGTAATCTGGACATTTACTAAAGTATCCCTGCCTGGGTAGGCCACCCCCACTTTGGTATTAATAGATGGGCAAATGTTCGTCTTTTACTCATAAATTAATGAATAACGTACTTTTCATAACACATAACTAATTTAAAACCAGGCAGTTGTATGTTTGTAAAAGACGATCAAGATCGCTGATTTCTTCATAAGTAAGAAAACATACAAATATACATTAAAAGATAGAGTGCTGTTTTATTATAAATAGATAGACTATTATGTATGGTAAACTTGTTAGTGGCCAGCCATCTAAATATAAAATGTACCTCCTTGCTCATAAAAAGTTAAACATTGTTCTGTAAAAACAATTATACTTGCTTCTTTTTTCTGACTGTGCGTTAAATTAAGCAATAAAATAACCAAAGGGGATAATACGTACATAGAAACGCTCGCCGGTTGGCTAGATTAGAACATTCTAGTCGCGTAATAGTCATTTATCAGTCATAATAATTCAAGTGGTGTGCACCCAAATAATAAAGATTTTACTACTAACATTCATGACACACACCCTGAATGTATATGACCGCATAATACATCTTTTTTTTTCATAGCCGCAACGAGTAAGATTCCTCGCGAGGACGTTATTAATTTACCTGAGGAAAGCTCAATTTCATTCCATTAACATTGTGTACATAATACATAAGTCGGTAACTAAAAATCTCATTTTGTTTGTGGAACACACAAAAATCGCTGTCTCATGTATTAGTTAAGCCGGGGCCCGCCGCGCCGGCCGCCGCACACGGGAAGAAGCAAAAAAGCGTCGTTGATAAGACAAGAATGTAATTCGTGAAGAAATAATAAGCAGAACGAATGAAAAAAAAACGAGAGACTTAATGCACAGTTGGGATCGTAAAACAAACAAACATCGGTCCCGGGAGGTGTGCGCCGGCGCAGGCGCGCGGTCTCTTTGACCCAACCCGAACAAAAACCCCGGGTTCCAACCTTTTAAGTAGGTTGTTAACTTTTTGATTTATGGTCAATAATAGAGACGCAACGCCGCCGTGGGAGTCTACCGCTTGAGGAAATATATAATTTTAATGAAGGCTCGTGAAGATATAACGAGGCCGAATCCGGAGGTTCGTCCTTTTCGCCGCGGCCATTGGCTAATGCCCCGAGTGCCTCGAGAGAACCCCACAGGCCTCCAGGACGCCGACAAGCCGGCTGGGTGGTCCGACAGCAATTTCACAATCATCATTTCATTTCCATTCATAAAAATCAACTTCGTATTAAACAACTTACAGGAATTCAATTTTTTTCTGTTTCAACAAATAATCTTTACTTGATTTACTGGCAATGGTCGGTATGTTTATTTTTACTACAGCCCTGATACATGTAAATTGAACCGATAATGGAAATGAACTTTAATGATTTTGGGATTCAACGATTTTAAAGCTCATTTCATGACATGGTATAACAAATGTGTTATGTATCTATGGACTCAGAGACGCGAGTCGCAAGCGCAAGTATGCAGTTGTCCTCCCCGTTGTTCTATTGTCAAAGGCAATCGCGGGCCGCGTGGGCAGCGCTGCCAGCCTCGTGCACTTATTCTTCCTTATTTCCTTTTTTAGGACATAATCACGATGAATTGCATCAAACCAAGCAACCCAAAGACCAATAAAACATTCCTACATTTTATTCCCACTGAACAGTTTCACAATTCACAAGATAATCGGAGCCAATAAAGCATAGGAAGGTATTTGTCGGCTCGCATCAAATATGATTTCATCGTCTCATCTTGTAAATTGCCATCATTTGATAGGGAATTAATATACTTGTTAGCCATTTGGTTCGGAAGTAAATTGCTGTGGTTTTCGTTTTGTTCAACATTGTGAGTTAGGTTTATGTTTGTTTTTATAATTGAGTGGAAGTCGGTCTGTACGGTTGCGTCTGGGTGGGCGCCGCCGCGAGACGGGTCTGCGCCAGCGCAGCTCAATTATAGTCTCGGCCGGCCAGTGGGAATACCTCAGTTAGGAAGTCCATTCTTGTATTTTACGAGCGTTTTATTCCCGATCATAAGCTCAGTTTTGTTGTGAAGTGTCGTTTGACCGCACTTAAGTCCGTTTACTAGATTGTTTATGCCTAGCCGTTGCGCATTTATGGTTTCCTAGCCATAACTGTTGTTTTGTTGAGTAGCCGGGTGATAAATCACTTTCAGAATCTCTTAACAATGCAGCGCTGTTGGTAGGAGGGTAGCGTTACTTACGGTCGCAGACTGGGCAGTTGTAGTGCGTGTGCCTTTGGTGTTTTGGCCTTGAGCATGGTGAGTAGCACTCTGGTCGGGATATGGTGACGACGCCGGCCTCGCAGCGCAGCAGCTTGCCGTCGTCGCTCCACTCGGTGTGCGAGAGGTGTTCGGTGCCGTTGTACCAACAGCCCTTGCAGCGCGCGCAGCACCCCTCCTTGGGCATGGCGACAGCGCAGTCCTCCATCGGCCCGCACTCTTCTTGTCTGCACTCTACGAATCCGTTCTAGGGACAAATATTTGTGGTATTAGACTAAATTACAAACACAATATTAACGTGGCGACTACCAATCTATATGCATACATACGTATACGGACGTCCGTTTCCTAGAGGTGTAGGCAGAGATCATGGACGTTTATTTGTCTCCCTCTTCCATCACCATCATCTACTTTGTACGGAATACGAAATGTACTGAATTCAAAGAAAATTCGGAAATCTTTCAATTACACCCATATATGCCCTATTCTCGATGCTCACAATGTTTTAAAAGTCTCACGGTCAGAGAAAGAGGTAGCATTGTAATCACTTCATAATAGGTATGAGTGTGATCAGTTTCAAACACGAATTACTCATTGAAGTAACACAAACAAGAGAATTGAGCAAAATATTCACCCTAGCGCAGCTGTTACACATATTACGATAATACCCGAGATTGTAAACATAGAAACAGAAATCACAGTTATAAGTCGGAACGTTTTAGATTTACGTCATAGAAGAATGTCACACAGTTAGGTTGTTCCCTGCAGGAAATTTCTCCTCGCTTCCGAGAAAAATGCACCAATCCCGTTCACTGGTTTCTTGGTAAACTTCTCGCGGTAATATTTTGCATTAAGAGATCAACGTCCGCATTCAGCTTAAGTTGAATATACTGTGGCGCTTAACGATGCAATCGTCTGCGTTTGTTCATAATGTGTTTATTTCGGAAAAAGGCTTATGACAATAAAGCTGTAGGTTATAATAGAACGGCTGCGGCCTGTTTGTTGAGTACTTGAATGTAGATGTTGTGGGTTTGAGACAGGCTATAGGAGTATACTAGGCTTGCACTAATAGGTCTCTTTTTTTAGCATTTACGTACGCTACTCAGCGATCATTCGGTAAAGGACAACGTAGTAATGAAGCTCCCACAGAATGTGCGAATCCGATAGACCCTCCCTCAAACACGTTAGAGTAAATACGCTTGGTGGACCGAACGACTTTACTTATCAAATTAGCTAGGGATTAAGAGGCGTGAAGAGTAATAGGTTAACACGGGAACATTTCACATACGGTAATCAGACTCAACAATATACAACGCTATATCGAAAAGGTCGGTGAAACTCGAGAAAGTTACTTAACACATGACACCAAACAATTTCTCCAAGGAACCCTTATGTCAAAATCCAAAAATAATTACTTCTTCATATAAAGTAAGATGCCAAATCTTCAATTGTAGAGACCTATTTCCAACAGTGGACAAATATGGGCTGAAGACGATTATGATAAAGTACCAATCAGCTGATTCCTAACTTTATACGAAAAGATGATTTTTTTAAAGAAGTACCCATACATAGGCAAGTAGATAGTTCATACTGACTCCCTTTCAATTTGATCATTAATAAGTCTTAATTGTCACGCACAGAAGTCAGATGGGTTCATAGTATGTACCTACTACGCGATCTTTCCAGTATCCCCCTTCTTTTAAATTTACATTCAAACTATGTATTTTCGCGAGTCGTTTACATTTACAATAAATGAGTGTTTCGGCCTCCCACAGGGCTCCGCGTTGCGACCGAATCTGTTTAAAACACACACCACCTTATTGCAGACAATTTAAGCGCGGATATCAGACAAAGTGAATTCATGTGCACGTAACATGTTAAATTAACCCTATTTGTAAAGCAACAATGTTGTCCATACACAGACCCCGCTGCTTTACTAATTATATTTTATTGAATCTATAAATTTGATGTGACTCAACTGTGTAAGCTGCTGAACGATTTATGTGCGGCGTTTTCATCTTCCTTAATAAATGATGTCAATTACTTTACTTTATTGCCTGAAGGGTATTAATTGAAGGGTACCGTATTGTTGCTGTTGTTGTGAAAATATTTTTTTTAAAGAAAAAGTTGGGAAAACAATTATATTTGTTGAGTCATATCATAAGAAGGAAAAAAACACAGTGATTCGTGCATGCCTACTTTATCAGTGTATAAAACATACAAATCTTATATTGGGGTAGGTAGAGACTGTGGATCTTCGCCTACAGGGCTTGTAGTAACCTAACCAAATAAATCTCGCTTCAATCCTTCTCCTCGATTACAAATATTTGCATATTAATTTGTTATTGTACTAAGGTTTTTTTCAATACCGGTGAATAATTATTATGAATTATGAACGTTTGTGCTGCATTGGGATCGTATAAAGTGAGTAATTTTCACTGTACGAAAGTTTGTGACTCATACAGATTCTCTAGTTAAGTCACCATCAACTGTGTTTTATTGAATAAATGTTCTATGACATTCTTTATGTTTGTCTCTTGCAAATGTATTTGTCTTTTCAACCTTTTAAAACTATGAACAAGCCGTTAGACTACTATCCTGTCTAGTGTAATTTAAAACACAAATATACCAAAGCAAGAAAAAGCACCCCATTTACAAATCGATTATAAATGTACCGGAAGTGTTAAGCTTACGGTGTCTTTCACTGTTAAAACAGAAATAAACCTTATACAAAATGCTAGAGTTTCATTTGAAATGTTAATGTTACAATACTCGTTGGACAATGAACCAATTCATTGCGCGGACGAAGCAAAACCGCGGCTGCGGCTAACAAAAAAATATTATCTTCATTAAAGGAACATGTAAGTACATAAACTTAATTAACACATTCCGATAGTGAATTTATGCCAGTGAGCGTCGAGAACTTGGTTTTTGCTCCCCAAGCGTTTACAAGGGCTAAGTGGCAATGTGTCTGCTTTGATAATATTATGATGTTTCTGGCTTGTATGTGTTCTTGTACATTTTTTTTATTCAAATCTTGGCGCCAGTGGTTCCGCTGCTGCTCGTATGCTGTGATGAATGTTAAACAATACGGTAATACTTAATTAGTAAAAACAGATTTCACCTATTGATTTCTATGCTGTATCTAGTTGATTACACACCTCTGAACTGGTGTGACGGGCAATTAATTACACTTATACGTTTGTTAACAAAAAATAGGAATGAAAATATGACAGAAATAAAAAATCTAAATGGAAATATCCCTTATTAGCGGAAGGAGTTATACTGTTGCGTTTAATAAATTTTGAAGATTGAAGTACCACTTGGAAATCGTCAAGAGATGCTACATTACTTCGGGAAGGGGCCTTGTTATAAAAGCAATAGTAAACATTATCAATTCCCGGAAACAACACTAATGGACGACCTTGGTAGCAAGAAGGAATCAAACTCAGCTTTGAAGAAAAACTTGGACCTTGGTCAACTATCCAATTTTGTCGTTTTCACAATTCGTCTATCCCAACCACTCACAGTTAGTATGTTCCAAATTCTTAAAAAAAACTTGTTTTTTATAACAAAAACAACCCTGTGAAACAGACAGAATGCCGTTTCTTCCTTGTGACGGTCGTCATCCAGATGGATAAAGCTCCAAATTATCCCCATAATCAAAACCCCTAAAATAAACCAAGAAATGGGAAATGAGAGAATGCAAGAATAACACGTAATCACATTGAATACACTATTCAGTCTCACGCCAAAAGATCACTGTAAACTTCCAGTCACTTTCTGCCGTTCGGATAATGTACCAGGTGTAAAGGATATAAAACAGGGTATAACTTTCTCTTCTGTATTATTTTTTTATTAAGAAGTGAATTAATATTCTTCGTTTATAAATTACTTTCCCGAATTATAGCTCTGAGCAGATACAAGAGTGACCAACTGCATAAAAGAAAACCACCTGCTAAATTAATTCAAATCATTCACAGTCATCCATTAAAACTATTTGAACGAAGTAGCTACTTTAGATCATACGCTCATTAATTATAAAGATGGATTGTGATTGATCTCATAAGGGCGAGTGTAGAATGAACTCATTTTGTGCAGTAGCAAGTCTATTTTTGGATTGTGTCTAAAACTGTATTCGCGCGCCAATAATGCAATCTGTCAAAAAGTATTGACAAATTGATTGATTTTAAAGTGTACGCAGTGATTGACTTTTTTTCGCATGAATTTGACTGAACAATTAACGTTAATTAGTGACTGATTGATTTTTCAAAATGCCTCAATTACAATGAAATTAAAATTTCTGGAAAAAAGTTGGGCATAGTACTTTATAACCTTGTACATAAAAGCATTTTTATAGTACACTTTAATTTGTTCGAATTCTTTACATATTCCACGACATGCAACAAACAAGGACAGTCTCGAATCCATAAACGGAGCAGTTTAATTTATTTTATATTTTTTGTAAGAAAATATCACGTGACATGTTGGTAACAACCAACCGTAGTTTGTAAAACTGAATCCCTGAGGCTTAACCGCTCCGACGAAATAAACAAAAATACTCTTTAGTTCTACACATATTATATAAAACTGCAAATGTTTGTTTATATATGTTGCAAGTCATTCGTTTAAAGTATCCAATAATAATAACTATAAGTATAGATATCGCTTGTGACAGCAAAGTTAGGAAGAAAATACATGTTTAATCCCACATTAAGTCACTTAATGAAGCAATTAGTCCATAAGGCATCCTTCCTCCGAAGGTTCTGTACATCCGATAATGGATTATTGACGAGAGTGCACGTACCTATGATATTACAAATTCTTCAAAATTCACTTGTACAAAAAAAAACTTCAACTAACGTAGAAGACTCGTAGGCATTAAGTATTACATTTGCGTGGAAAAGAGACAAGAGGGTGGTTAGCAAGTTTAGTTGTGTTTATATAGGTAATAGCAGTTTAATGTGCTCCCATCTATGAAAATATTGTTGTACTAAGTATAAATATAACTCATGCTTCATTCTCATATTTCTAAACTTGACTGTACATGAACCAGACAAAGTAAATTCATTGTACCAATATTTACTTTGTCTAAAGCTTTATCAAACGTTTTCGCGCCAAACATTGCTGGCTACAATATCAAATGATCTGTGGTTACGGCCACAGAGTAATTTTACCTTATTCCTACAGAGTTACTAAGAGGTGAAGTGTCAACTATTTTTGTTTTTGGACTACTTGTCTGTCATAACATCTGTGGGACAATGTCACTCGGAAACGTATGTGCCACAAGGATATTTTGGCTCGTCATTGCTAAATATTCAATGCGATATCTTTCCACTCCCGTATGTCTCCTTTTCTTTTTTTATTCTAAATGCTTTACTTAAGCTTGTATTGTGATAATATGAAGCATTATTCATCAAAACAAGGACTCGTTTGTCTTAAATTTGGTGGCAATGTTTTTAGTCACGCGCCAAAATATCCTTGTAGCCTATTTTCATTGTACCTACATTTGAGGACGTATTAAAGCTTATTGCAGATCACATGATCAGCCAACATTCAATATTTGACTAAAATCATTGTAAATAGCCGTAAGTGAGACATGTGTTGTAGATTGTAACGATAAATATGCCAATTGGATTTGTATTTAAACATTGTAGCTATAGGTGACCTAACTATTAGATAGAACATAGGCTAGCAACGGTGACTTGACAGTAAAGGTTAGGTCATTTTGAGGGAGAATGGTGTGGCCGTGAGCAGTAGCATATTATGTAAGTATATTAGCAGTAGTAGATACAGCTTACTTACATAATATGCCGTAAATGAATCCTTTAAAGAAACTGTTAGAAACATTATCATCCTGTCAACTCACTAAAGTATGGATATGGGCCTCCCAAAAAAAATGTATATGTATATCCATCGTAGACGTTATCAGTGCTTAACAACAGACAAGACGGTGGTCAAACACTTATTGGTTATTGGCAATAATTCTAAATGATCATCATCAGCCCATACTTGTCCACTGCTGGACATAGGGCTCTCCAATTGCACGCCACTGTGATCTGTTTTCGGCTTCTCGCATCGAGCTTCTGCCAGCCATCTTGCGCACATCATCAGTCCACCTTGCCTGAGGGCGTCCTACACACCGTTTGCCGAGACGCGGTCTCCACTTCATACCTAAATAATATGTATGAATACTAACAAGGCACGTGCTCATAATAGAACGTGCCAAACGAATTCGCCCTAATAAGCAACAATGAAAAAAAAAAAGTAGATAGGTATTCCAATTAACCAACAATTCACAAGACAGTGAAAATGACGAGGCGGCTTTTTGCGCATCACTAATAATAAGTGAGAATTACCTGCGTAATGTACCATTAATTTGATTACGCTTTTTTGTATCTACATATTGTATATATATACCTAATTATAATCTACGTACTAATACCACGTACAGTCAGCCAAGAATCACTTCTATCATCCTAAGGTTGAAAATCACATGCACGTCATCAGATAATAAAGTTCATATTTTACGTGTCACAGCATAACAAATCTGCCTTATTGATGTTTTAGTGACACAGGAAATGTCATCAAAACTGATTGAGCTCGATCTAAGTGGGATTTGTTCGAGCGCTTACGAGCTTCGAATGGAAGGATAAGCTGTGTGTCCCGACTTCTGTTTCGACAGTAGTTAAAATGAGTTAGAGGCCCTCAGATGACAACGAGCTGTTAATATACGGGTGACTTCGGGGTCATGATCCGGAACAATATTTTCTTACTCAGCAAATGACAGCGATTTAATTGGTACACTTCTTTTCCTGAACAAAGTATTTTTTTTTTGTTATAAATGTTTGTGTGATCATGCATTTTGTCGTAAATGTTAGATAAGAAACGATACATTTAATCAAGTTTAAACTTAGTCACAAAACAACTATACTGGTGGAATCGCTATAATTTTCTGTTTTAGAAAATGTTGTTCAGGATCATGACCCCGAAGTCACCCGGTATATAACCAAATATTTATATATATAGGCTTTTCTCTACGTCGGACGGTAGCAGGCCAGTAGCTAGTGGCGTGCACACTATATAGTAAAAAAGACACTGCCTACCTTAGTATGTTGGTTATCCGACCTAATAATATAGTTATTGCTAGATCCTATTTGGTTGTACTCACGACATAGGCTAACGAAGATCCTGTGTTTTGTGGGTGAGTGGATAGACCTGTGTTTCGTAAAGATAAGTTACCTATACGTGGGGATTACTGCCTACCTTGTCGTAAAAGCCAGTGCCCGCCACTGCCAGTAGCCATACAAGCGAAAAGTATTAAATGGAAAACATTCAAAGTACATTCGTACTTTGTCGTAAAGACCTCATCATCAGTACACCGCTGCTTTTGTTCACCTTATTTCACATTTCACTCTAACAAAAGCGGTAATGTATTATATTTATAAAACAATTCTATAGCGATCGACTACTATCGCAATAGCAGACTTGATACCCAGATATCCCCCTACATTTTAAAAGACTTAAAACAGTAAATCGTTCAGTGATCCCCTTAACAACGAAACATCAAAGAGAAACCATTTGTCCATCAACCACAATCCATATCCACTTTAGGGATTCATGCAGCCATGTGCTTTCTACTACAACGAACTTCGAATGAAGAAAAAAAAAAGGAACGTAACTAATACTAAGTGAAGTTTTACGCAAGGTCACTTACACTGACTTCGTTTTTTTTTTTGTTTATTATTTTTCATTACTACTTCGGGCGAATTTTATTCAGCGGCTCTTTGAACTGAAATACAGATAGAGAAATATTTACATTTCGTGTCCGTTAAAAAGAACAGTAAGTCTGTCAGCTGGCCATTACTTGTTACACGCAAATAAAACTGAACAGATAGGTAGTACCGGCCGGCGGCCCGGCGACTGCAATGAGGTTACGATATCGTAATAAATATATGTACAATCATAACAATATATTAATATAATATAACGATTAATATAGCGATTTCGTTCGCGCAGTTTAATTTTCTGTTCATAAAAACTACCACTGACCATAACTCCAAAATTAACGTTTTTCTTATATAAACTTCTAACCCCCTTTTTACTCCCTTAGGGGATGAGTTTTTAAAATATAATTTCCTATCTCATGTAAACATCTTAATAGGAACCCCTGTGCAAAATTTCAGCTTTTTAAGATCAAGTGTTTGGGCTGGGCGTTGATGAGTCTGCTGATGATTGAGTCAGAGTTTTATATAGTATACTAGTGGACTCAACAGACGTGGTCCTGTCTTAACTAATAATATGAATATAAAATTAGTATAACCTCCAGGATGGCCTGTGCCCGGCAGTGGATGTCTCGTATATTTCGTGCTACTATCCTATCTCTCAAATTGGATGAATTTACTTATAAATGCCAACTTTTGTGAATATCGATGGCCTTGGTGAAGAGTTCATTGGGAACAAACATCATAACACTGGATTTTTAAATTAAGATATGATGAAACTTATAGAGCGCCTGTGACCTAGCGGTACTTGTCTGAAATCGAGAGGTCGTGGGTTCGAAACCTGCTGTACTGGGTGTGTACCCATGGGTCTCTTTTTAGAGCCTTCTGAACGGCAAGAGACGCGTATACGGTGAAGGGCAATGTCAAGATAAACCAGCACTAGGTGTGTAAACCCTGTAACGGCGACGGGCTCACCCCCTATACCCTTTTTCACGGCTGAAGAGCCCTGACAGTTTATTACATTTGTACATTAGTGTGTCTTTTTCAATACATCTTAAAAATGAACTAAACTACAATTTGAAAAGAAATATTAGTCCTACAAAAACTGCGATTTTTTACTGAAAGGTATGTCAATATACTTCATTGTATGAAACAATCATCAAGTGTCAGGGCTCTTCAGCCATGAAAAATTGTTATATCATGTTAAGGTTACGGTACGCTTTGCATGAAATCAGTAGGTATGTCCTAATTTTGTTTTAGATTACTAAAACACTCATGTTCCCTAGTAAAATAAAGCGAATTCAAGCTTTTCCTTTATAATGTTGCAAACGCTAGCAATGTGAGGAAAATACCCACAATATAGCAATGCAATAGGTATAACTGCGATGAAGCTTAACATAATTATCTCCAACAAACATTCCAGTATAGTGTTTGAATTGACCATGCTGAAGCAAGTACTTGCACTAATGATAAGAAATGTTTGTAAAATAACAATTAGGTGTTTTCCGACATTGTTTTCAGAGAAATTTTGTTACACATTTGGGATATACCTTGGGAAGTGGAATAGGCGAGTGTTGTCGGCTTTAATTTGCGTATTTAAACAAACAACCTATCAAGTTAGTAGTTAGAAGTAGGCCAAAACTATATTGAAAAATAATTTAAAAATAAAATGGGCTAATAAGTCGCCATGTTGGATTTAGAGAGACGTCACTTTATAGTTCGTTCATTTGATCCCTATATTGTAGAGGTTCATTAATAATAGTGCACCTTACAAGTGTCGTCATATTGAATTAATAAAACGAAATACATAACCATGCATTGTCATCCGAACTGAATGTATATACAAAAGTTCAGCTCAATCGGTTAAGTAAATCTCCTCTAAAATTGAGTTGCAAGATGTTACTTTAAATTACATACATTGCAAGTTAAATAGAAGCTTAAAAAAAAACAAACTGACGACGTAAAGGGAAACGGAGACAAGGGAGACCATACTTCGGCGGTCGGTGGACTCCGAGCTCAAAGCGGCGGGCATTGACTAGAGTCTGGCGGAAGGGGCAGAGGGACATGATAGGAGATCTGCAGGGCCCATCTAAGTAAGTAGCCATGTGTTCCCCCTTCATATTATGTTTACTAGTATCGTTTACCATGGTAATGTTATCTGGACATGATAAAACAGTATGCAGAATGAATCACACGCACAGCCCAAAGAATTCTGTTATGTACCTAGGCTCCTAGATTTTTTTGCAAATATTTATTAGGGCGCAATATACAGGGTGTTATAGTGTGTAGGAAAAAAAACGACACTACTCGAACGAAATCGCGGGGCATCCACATAGAGTTATCATTGTTCCGGGAGACCACATTATGTCGACACTTCCTGTTCTGGTGATACGCCGCCCGAAGTTCAGGGCTTCCTCGACTTCAATCATTATTTGTGTGTTCGTTCCATCACCTTGAACTTTAAAATTAAGTTTATTTTTAATTTTATTTTGTTATTTACCAATTTAACTATCGTTACAGGTGTAATTCCAGAGAAAATCGAAATATAAATTACGTAATTGATAAGACAATTTGCTATAGGAATAGGAATCATTAGGCAAAAGGGAAAAAAAGCATACTTGTTTTAGATACAAAAGTATCGTATTCTAGAAACCATCATACAAAGATTTTTTTTATAATCACCACATTAAGAAAATAAATTCATAAAAAAACAAAAAAGTAAATTCTTTCATCAACAATGCGTTCACTGATAATTCGCTCACTCGATCTTTAATGCGCCACGTGGTGGAAAATTACGAAATTGTCCATGTTTTCCTGTAAGATTTCTTAGCTCTGTACATCTATTCTAAATCTCTTCAAATTACGTCAATTAGTTCGTGATAAGCAGTTCGACAGACTTTATTAACGTTGTTTTTTTAAAACTTAGTACCTGTATTTTTTGTTTTTACCTGCATTGTTTTTGGCATCAGTAGCTTAAATTTAAAAAAACTGGTACGAAAAAAAACAAGTGGACTCAGTGTTGATGTAGGTACGGTTTCAATTGTACTATCCAACAAATGACAGGCATTATTCATAATTAGTGCAGTAAAGAATCCGTGATGATTGTTTTTTTTTCCAGTATTGGCGTTTATAAATTTAAAAGCGACTTCAAAAAGGAGTCTTTCTCAATTCGACCTCTTTTTTAAAGAATGTTTTTCAAAAGTGGTTCGATTAGCAAGTCAAGGTTTGATGATGGAAGACTAGATAAACCTAGAAAAACCTTAAAAATCGTATTGTAATACTTACTAGTCGAAGTCGGTTCTTTTTTCGTTTAAAATTATACAATCAGTGATCAAAGATATATGAATACGTCATAACATAACCTTTCTTAAGTGCATGGTGTTTGTGAACGCGGTAGGTATAATTTTTGTCACGGTTGTATACATTAAGGATTATCTAAATGTGCTTCTTAAAAGGGCAAAGATGTTTGTTTTCATTTTAAACGCTTATCTCGTTGTATTAACATAACGTGTGCCGGCGCAGACTGCCCGGGGACGAGCGCACGCGCAGCTCGTAGCTACGAAGACTATTGAGAAATAGATTTGAATTTAGAACACCTATGCTATGTTTCCTAGTAATTACTGTGGGTCTGTTAATACTGGTTTGAACATTCTGATGTATACTCAAGTTATCAGAAAATTTATGTCATCGCTCTGTGCGATCTAGAGTACCTACGTAGATATTACAACGCTACGGTATTCCAAACACTAACTACTGTATACCTAACTTATTATGGATACGAGATTATTTGCATGTATTAAACATTAATGATTAACATTTATCTTCTAAAACCAGTCATATTTTATTTATGTACGTACCCACATTAATGTTTCATAGCGTCGTTATCAAAGTTAGGCAACATTGGATACGGATATCCCATTGTATGGATGAAACCGCCTTTAAGTGGCTTATTTTAGCAAGTCTGATCATGTTAACAATTTGTGAAACCTGTTGGCAATTATAAATATTTCTATTTGTTTTTTTTGGGACCTTAAGACCAATTTTGAATACATTCACTATAAAAACTTAGCGAAGGGTCGATGTACACCAGGACCAGTGCTATTCGACAAACTTCAGTAGTAGACATTCCTTTTAATAATCAACATTTGTTTATGCTGCATGGCCGAACCACCGGAGCTTGTCTCAATCTTAGTCTCATCACAACTGTCCCTTGACACATTGTTGTTCCTTTATCCTTTAATGTCAAACCTTACAACTCCTTACGACCGGCGTTGTTAAGCGTATCCTGGCATACCCAATTCGATCGGTGTACCTGATTTGAGACGAGAAACTTTTTTTGAAACGACGTAAAAGTTATAACCCGATGGAGTGCTGGTATTATCCTTCTACCGCATCCTTTTCACAGCTTCTGTCACTGGAAAATCTTCCATGCTCTACTTTTTTCCACTCCACCACATCACATTTCGTCCTTCAGACTCTCTTTATAGCAATACGATTCGGCTTGCTTACATTCTTCGTAAGTAACCGACCTAATTAAAAAAAAGTGAAATATATATGAATGTATGTATTGACATGCATTTCACGCCTGTCTACCAGAGGGATAGAATAAATAACTGCAGTTGTCACACAAATTGACGGTAACACCGCTTCTCAGCGTCTAGTTTATATAATTTTAATAAACGCTTGTCCTAATATGTCCCTTTTTACACTTGGAAGAAAATCATTATTTTTTCAGCCTCGACACATTATCAAGAACCGTTTTTGCAAGCAATTAATTTTCTTACATTTTACTATAATATACACAATCACATCATTATTAGAATCTTTTATATGGCATTATTAACTAATACTGTCACTTCAAAATATCTACATGTTTCTATCTCCAAAATCTATAGTTTCATGCCAGAAACGATTGTCGTCGTAGGTAAATAAACTGACTTTACTATGTAATATTTACGTAACATATTATTATAGATGATATACCTACCTCTCATACTATGACCTTTAATTTCAAATAGGCGTAGGCAGGGTACCTACTTGCTTTGCAGATGGCAACTTTAAAAGATGTAGGTATTATGTAGGTACTAAATAATATACCTACTATTGTATTTACCGATATATTTAACATTACACGATACTTTTATGATGGACGGTGCTGATAAGTAGTGAAATTTTAAGCATGTGTCTAAATACATTACAAAAAAAGTTCCTATCCTCTGTATGTTTGCTTACATCTTTTAATCGACGCTAAGGATTTTGATGCGGATTTTTTTTAAACATTCATAAGGAAGGTTTACAAATATGTATAATACAGTAGAAAAGCACTGCACTCATAACACGTGCGAAGCCGGGGCGGGTCGGTAGTAATAATTACACTTAAATATAGAGTATTTAATCGGAATCAATAGGACCTGATCACCAATAAGAAAAAATCTTCGTATATAACTGATATCTTAAATATACGGAGACGGAAAATATAATATAAGACACGGCTCAATGAGCATTATTCATAGATACTCGTACTTAAGTATTATTACACTTCATTAAGTTTGACCAATAGACATTTTCCGTGGACACGCGATTGACCTTCAATTACAGGGTTCCCATGGTCATATTGGTTATGGAGTATGCATCTTTTGATTGACACACAGTGGATTTTCAACAAGTTATAAACAGTTTTAAGAGTAGGTAAGTATTTATCATCACTATATATTATAAAAAATCGCCTCTCGTTGCCTGTCACGGTATTTATTTATTTAATACGTTATTGCACCAAAAGTACAATGGGTGGACTTAATACTAATGTATTCTCTACCAGTCAACCTCACAAGTTGTGACACAACATGGGAGAAACACAAGTGCGAGTCAGTATTCAAAAAATTCTAAGTAAATACATTAATAACTTAAGTAGATAGATACTATGTAGGCACTATGTATGTTTAGATCTTTATGTGGTTTTTGTAATGGTAGATATTCAAGAGGAAGGCTTATATTTATTAAACAACTCAACAGGTAAAATAAAATTTTTGAAATTACTATTATGTGAATGAATCGAGCGTGGCGATTACTGGCATTTCACTCCAAATTACGGATCTCATTGGGGGGGGCCCTCGTCCAGCAGTGGACGTTATGTGGCTGATGATGATTATGTGAATAATGTCGTAGATAAATAAATTTTCACCTAAGTGAAGCCGAGGAGGGTCGTTCATATTACGAACACGAAAGTTTGTGATAGAAATGTGAAAAGTGAGTCTGTAAGATTGATGCAGATTGTGAGAACCTTCGTTCGATAGATTATTACCTACATTCCCTAAATATTTTCAGAAAATTAAGATAAATTCCTATGACATACACAACAAGTGCTTGAATTGAGTATGAAACCTCTTAAATCCTCGACAGGCAATTCAACCCTTACGCCACCAAGGCACTTTCAATTTTGAGTAGATTCGTCATATTTATTAGTGTCCAAGAGCAAGAATGCGGATATTACATCATGCCTCCTTAATCTCTCACTGCTGTAGGTACTCAAATAATACCTATATCGTTTACTTAGTACTTGAATTCGTTATTAGTTTTAATAATTACCCATACCTACTCAACACATCGGATATACTTATCATCGACAAAAAGCCAACCGTAAAAATCGCTACATATAAGAAACATGGTTTTCCATTGCAACCTATTTCTTCGCTATGCAGCTAAAAACAGACTAGTACGATATTAATTGCGTTTAATGCAAGTACTCGTTGTAATAGTATCTAAGCGGGTAAACGATCTTAGAGCGCAGACATACAAGGCCGCTTGCGGGCTGCGCAGGCGCCGCCGCCGCCGTCGGTGCCGCCAGCTCCTACAAAGTGATTTTTTGCGTGCAACACGCGCTTCAATTCCTAGAGAGAAGATAATATCTTTATTTCACTGTCAACATTGATACACTTTAAGACAGTATTCTGAAACGTGAACTAAACATTAATCAGGTAGTGTTTTATGCTTTGTCTTACTCTAATGGCATGTGATAAAAAGAGACAAATGCGCCTCAAGAATTGCATAAAAATCGGTTTTTCGTAAAAAAAAAAGATGGGCTTTATAACTGTACCAATCATTAATAACTGCAGCTAGCACAATAAAATAATCCTCGATACAACTACCTAACTATGTTTAGCGAGTAATTGCAGTTACATGGAAACAATTTTATAGAATAATTCTTTGAACTCAATGACGAATGTGGTAACTAGAGGTACCTTCGCCGACGACCTTTTTAGGACCTCCGTCTAAATTTAATTTCATCCACAATGGTTAGGCGCTTATTAAACGCGCGGTTTAAGAGTAAATTTATTGTACAAGGAATTTTTTCGCCGTAGAGTTAAGCGACAATTAAGCAACAAAATATAATTAAAATAATAAGGGGCTCATGTACTAGGAAACGATTTACTGGTCTCCGGTTACTTTAAGGTATACAATGTTCCATGAAATTGTAAGCTCTTTTGTTTTTCGTACAGTAACAATAACAACCAGGTCCCTTGTTTCGTAAACGCGACAATTTGTCAATTGCAATGACATTTAAATGTTCATTGCGTGTTTTACACTATGTATTTTATTGATCACCTTATTGACTTCGCGATGTAATTGACAGTGGTTGTGTTTACGGGATTGTTTTAGTACATGATATTTAGGAACTTAGATATCTGACATGGTTTAAGGAAAACGCATATATTCTCTAGAAGGTACGTTTTGTGTTAACATTCAACTATTCAAACATTCATACACTCCCTCCTATGGCATTCGTCCATAAAACCCAAAAGGGATTGGTTGGACAGAACCTTAAAACGAGGACCCTTCGGCAAAATTTTCCATAATAAGGAGTTGAGCCAATTCAAAAACCCATTGAGACTCAAGCAAATTACCCACATCTCCACCTCTGCGAGAGGGAATCGAAACGAAGACCTCACCATCAGTAATAGTAGTTTACGAAAAAGTCCTTCATATTATTTTTTATCAATTTTAACATTTGTAATTATCGGCTCTAAGTTCATCAATAATAATTAGTAGATTACACCAACCCCGAACCTCCTCGAACGATATTCAAATTATTGTAAAATTACTTCTTAATTAAAATTCGTATACCTATTATGTATTTAAATATAGCGCCTTCTTACGAAAGACGCACAATTAATTATATCTAATTGACATTTGACAAGTATTTTTAATTAGGCCTAGCCTCAGTAGGTACAAGTTGTACACTACTCCACGATTGATTAGTATCAAATTCACATCGCATTAGTGCAGTGAAAATACAGATCAAGGTTTTGTACATGTCAACGTGTAGGTACAGTGGCCAGATCAGTAATTTACATATGTAAAACTCTGTTTATATATTGATCGGAGATAATAATTCTTTGGTTGTACTATTTTGCACATGGCTGGTTGTTGCCTACGATAAAGAAGTGACATAAAGAATGTAGTTGTTGAAAAGCTAAAGCTTTCCAGTAATTTTACTTATTTATTATTACTTTGGTTATTATGGGCTGATAATTATGATTATTATTGTTTTGAACACCTAATTAGTTGATTAAACGAAGGAGCTAGCAACATTTCTATAAAAGTGAAATTAAGGCAAGTGTTGTTGTTGGATGGTGGAAGTTTTAAAAAGAGGAAATATGACTATTTATCTTTCTTCCTTAATTATTAACAATATTTCTCTGCTATTATATGCGTCTAAGTATTATACATATAAACCTTCCTCAAGAATCACTCCAAAGAAAACCGCAGCGAATTCCAAAATTGCGTTATTTAGAAGATCTAAGCAAACCTACAGAAGGACAGACAATGGGAGTATTTGCTTTATAGTATGTATTGATATCTCACACTCACATGCTGGTCATAATTTCAAGTACAATGATTTAAATAAATGTTTTTAATTGTTAGGAATCAATCAATAAAAAAAAACATTAACTCGCCTATATTTAAGTCCATATTCTAAAACAATAAAATTACGCTTGAGTATAGTTTGTCCCTCTATAG
This sequence comes from Conopomorpha cramerella, assembly GCA_012932125.1. Classification (NCBI taxonomy): domain Eukaryota; kingdom Metazoa; phylum Arthropoda; class Insecta; order Lepidoptera; family Gracillariidae; genus Conopomorpha; species Conopomorpha cramerella. The sequence continues at coordinate 27,526 of SJJU01003510.1, forward strand.
GTTAGAGCTAGATGAACCTTACTTGAGCAGAGATCTGTGATCTTGAGGACAGTTATGCTCGTTTTTACCAAAAAAAATATTAGGAGACCCTTAGCCAGGTTTAAGGGTTACGTAAGAATAAATTTGTATCATTTGGTAACCACTAAAACTGGCCAGGGGTCCCCCGTTCAGTTGATGAAAACAGGCATTAGACTCTCAAATCATATAAATTAAAGGTGCCTATTGGAGCCAGTAACTGACCTAAACCAATAACTAACCACTTTCACTTTATGTTAAAAAAAACTTTTGAGACATGTACTCTGTCATGTGCCGTTAATTTTCTGCTACACTTATTTCATTGTCAGTTTGTTTGCGAGAAAATTGTCAAGTTTGTACTGAACTGATTTTCGTGGATAATCATTTATTGGGAAAAACAAACTTTTCTTTAGACAACATTTATTATTAGGTACAATAAATGTGCTCCATTGCTGCTTAACATCAGGCAGGATGGTAGCCAAAGCTAGTTCGCCGTGTTTAAAAAAATATATAATTATGGAGAAAACAATTAGAATTAGGACTAAATTGTAAAGGAAATTGATTGATCATAAATATTGATCATTTGTAACCGACGCCGACGCGCGCGATCTAAAACGTATAAAGACATAACACTGGCTACATTTCTTCCAAAACACAGCTTTAATTGCGACCAACAAGCCTTGCACATGGTTCTAACTCTGCAATATTTTGGGGCATATAACCAGCTAAAAATAATTACAGTGCCTACTTACAGAATACACTTTAACTTTTTAGGAAATAAATTGTTGATCATGAACATCAAACATTTGTCAGGCTAGAAGGGTTGTTACCTAAACATTCTATCTGACCAATTGCACGACACATAACTGCACGTATTCATAAAAAAAACACTTACGCCTTTGCAACAGAAACATATTTCTTCTTTGTGTTGATATCATTTACATTTCATATGCGTAAAGATTATCCCATCTGTCTGTCTAAAGTATCTCAATTCTTTATTAGAATAATTAGAGCTCGTCTCAATTACGCTATGAGAATGAATAATAAGGATGCGCTTGCGCCACTCTCTGGGACGATGCAAGATTCAAATTATTTTTTTACCGCTCGATCTCGCTCTGGTTTCCATCTGAATAATGAAAAATCTTGATAATAGTAAAAAAGCTTTTATATAATTTACTTCTATGTTTTATATTTCTTTTAGAATCTTAGTTGAAATAAAAAGCTAAAAATTACTTAAAGTATAAACACTTTATCGACCGTAAAAACGTAATGATGCCTCTTTTTATGGAGTTACTTAATTGTTTCTCTTTCATTTATTTCTTGTTTGTTTGATTACGTACCTACCTACTTGTTCACGCCATTAAAATTGCAGGGGCAAAATGGCATGAGTTCCTATTCACCTACTATCAAATCTTACCTACCAATCTGATTACCAATATTTGGTCCACAGCACACAGCAACCACAACAAACGAAAAAAAAAACTAAGGGCTTAACCACAAACAAAATGAAAACGGCGCAAGTACCACTCGCGCCACTACGATTGAGTAACGGTGTGGTGCGCGTGCGCCGAAATCGCCAGCAGGCGTCGTGTTTAGCTTTTTTGCGAGCTAGCAAAACAACAACAATGTCGATGATGTGTGTGTGGTTGGGTTTGTAAAAAATACGTTGGTTGCTAGATAAACCGGTGAGACCGCATGCCGCGCGCGCTCTCGCTGCTCCGGCGGCGGCGGCGGCACCTGCGACCCGGCGGCGGCGGCGGCGCGGTGGCGGCGGCGTGGCGGCGGCGGCGGCGTCACCCACTTTCACATTCGGGCCCGGGGCGGTAGGAACACGATGTAGCTCTAGACACCCTGGCTGGTGGGCTACGATGCAGACGGTGCGAGTGATAACAGGAAACTATGTTCCTATACTAACACTGCGTTCATAGTGCAGATTGCTGGTAAAGATTCGTAGGGTCTGAGATGTGTCCGATAGGAGTTAAGGAAAAGGTAAATTATTTAATTACTGAACATGTGTATATAGATATTTAAAATTCGCTGAAAGATTGCGTAATTGTTTGAATACCTAAAAGTATCTAGATGCGATTGTAATATTCCCTATGTCCTAATTACAATGAATACCATCATGTACTTGATTATTATATTTCGTTACTTTACAAGAACCTGATACCAAAATAATAATGAAGAACTATCTAGAAAGAAACGCTGCACAGGTTCCTATGTAGATATATGTACAAAAATAATTCATAGCACATAAAAAAAGCGGAGCTGGAAATTTATCAAACACGTGAGAGCTAAAACGCGCATAGCAACAGAGTCTCGGCTCTTAAAGTTCGAACTGCCATCAATTTTGTGAAATGTTCAAGTAAAGTGCAAAGAAAATGCGGTTTTATATGGGCTATATAAGATCAGTCGTAAAATGCAGCTCGATAAATAAATAACAGTACTCATTAAAGCAAGCGGTGCGCGGGAGCAGCGAGATGCTATCTCCGCGCTACCGCACTTACGCTCTTTAAAAAGGCTAATGACACACCTCGCCCAATGAAACTTGACAAATACTCGCAATTCGTATTAAATGCTAATGAAAGGTGGATGTTGTATGAAATCTGACGTGAACTCACGTTCTATACGAAAGAAATCTTCTTTAGTTTTTACTAAATGCAATTCATAGTCAATGATAGACAAAAACATACAATTTCTCCTGAACCCAGCCAGTCAAGGACATCGGAATACGACTTTGCGCGGCGGAAAAAAAACACTAACTAGCTTAGGTTACGTTTAAAAACATAATAAAGCAATAAATCTCCGAATGAGCTTTCGAATTCCTCGTGTCACTTCATATATTATTCGAGATCGCATGGGGAATACCTGGCGTAGGATTTAAATTGAAAACCATGTGCAGAAACCACGCAAAAAGGAATAAAATGTCAACAAATGACACTTGGAGAATCTGCATTACGTCACTGATTGCGGATTATTATAAAATTTTTGTTGTGATTTGTGTGATGTAGGACAATTCTCATGTATCGCTGGAATCGTCCTGCTCTGTCTCTCTCGTAGCGATATGAAGTGATAGAGATAGCGCTATGCTACGATCAGGCTCGGAATAAATAGCAGAATAGATTACCGAAGAGAGCAGCTCGTTAGAATTTATCACGGCTTTGAAGACGCACATTTCCGCGTCACTGGTATGTGGCAATTGATGTGGCGCCTCTTATTTTCACTCTCATCTTTAAGTTAATCAACTAAGCGATTACTCAAATAGTTTTTCTGTCTTTGTCACTCGCTAAATGGTCAGATGAGATAACAATTACTGTCGAGGCACTTGAAAACTATGCAGTTTCATTAAAAGACATTTGAAGAACACACGGTAGCAATTTTATTCTCAGCTTGTTTAATTTAATAATCATTATAAGAAAATGTTTTTACTTATACTGCCTCAAACAACGGGTAAACTAAGATCAAAGCTACAAAAATCCCATTACTTCAAAAAATTTTTCGCAGACACAAAAATATAATTCTTTGTAGGTTATACGGATAAACACAATTAGCGTGTATGACGAAAATTTTCAAGTTTTTATTTTTATACAAAAAAATATAGCTGATAAGGCTCTCGACACATCCAAGTTAGCTAGTGAAGTATTATACAAGACTCTAATAAGGATGTAGTTAAACATTTTATTAGTGGCTGTAGCAGGGCCTCTCGGTGTAAAACAATTATCACTTTTCAGTACAAGTTAGCTCTGCAAATGTTTGCGTACACTAGACCATTGTATTTCAAGCTTATTTGTATTGTACATCTTTGATCTATTGTTGACACAACTAATGCCTGTTACCCGGTAAGCCATAAAAAGTATTATCCCCAAACACAAAGTCGTACTTACCTACCTACGAACGGACAGTGGAAATATTTCAAAGAAAATTTTAAACGCTTCGAGTATCTTCTTAAGTGAAAGACGTAACATAACGGTGATATTTAATTATGGAATCTCGACTTACCTTACAGACACAATGATAACAACTCCTAGTCAGGTCTTCTTTTAAGTGAACAGGTTCCCCTTCGTTTAGGCAAGCGGCTCTATTGCTCCCTGAAACAATAATTGTAACTGTAAACACACGTACAATTCCAACAATGCAAGTCAAGATTATTCACAATGTGCGCAAGTAAAACAAAATCTAAGAAAACTCGAAAGAAACCTTTCACTTATAATCAACAATTAAAATTAAACAAGATAGAGCCATAAAGCAAGAAAAAAACTACGTTTTAATGTGCCAAATTACCATAAATAAAAGGCTAAATGTCATCTTTAAAATTTGTATTTCGATCAGATTTACTAGGTTATTCTGATCCGCGTTGGCGCGTGTTGGCCAGGTGGCAGGTGGCCCAGTCGCTGACCGCTAAAGGCCGTGCGGAGGTCGCTTCGATCGTGGCTTATGCGTGGGAAATGATCGCGCAGCCGCTGCCGCCACTGACGCCCCGGAGCCACACAGACCTATGCAACTGCTTACACTGACAAATGAAAAATACCTACTACACAATCGAGATAAGATGGTGCCTTTCACAATTCGCAGGATAATCATACTCACTGATTAACTTAATAAGAATATCTAGGTAAGTATTGTGGGTGCAGTGACACGAAAAGCTTGCAAAAACTTCCTGTGTTTACAAACCAATAACCTGATTTACCTATACAGTAATACTCGTACGGCAGACAATAACAATTTCAAACCGGGACTCAAGGCATACCGTACAATAAAATGCGTAAAAAAGGTCCGAACGCGTGTGGTTAAATAATATTCATTGCTTCATTTTATAAATATGTAATTGTGGAATCCGAATGAATAACGTTTTGAGACGGTTCGCTTTTTGTCGTGCAGTATCAGAATATAAAAATAAAGAAGTATCGACTGCCTGTCTGCAGTTTAGATAGACGGATCCGCATTCTTAGAGCATAATCTGGGTGTTGCTAAGCAGTAGGTATAGGCAGTGCATTTTGTCACGGCGGCGGAGGCGCGGGCGACGGTGGCGCCAGCCGACGTCAAGTCGCTTTTAATAGCTCACATTGAACTACGAATTAATGGATATCATTATTATGATTGAAGCTGATACCTAGTGTACTTAAGAAATGCATTGGGTATCGGGTTTCCTACACATAAATCAATCTTTGTTTGTTTATTATTGATTCCATGTGTTTTAAGTTGACGTTTAGTTACGTATTCACCTACATTATATGTTGTACCTCGCATGTCTAATAGAAATATGGACAACAAAATTATGTTATAAGCGTATATTTTTGCTTTCTCCATATAACAGTACGAACAATAAACCCAACTGAGGTGAAGAAAACGTTTGAAAACATGATGATTTTGGGCAAAAATAAATCCCAAGGCGGGGTAGTCAGAGGCACTTACTAAGTAAATGTCCACGGTTTACCAAGCGATTTTAACCGAAAGTGACAGGGGATGAGCCATCACCAAAAAATATATAATTTTATTTATTTAGGACAGCCAACAAAAGATTCACTCACACATAACACTTATAAACTAAATACAAATTCATTCATAAAATGTTCCCTTAATTATAGGCTACCACAGCAATTAAACCAAATAATGATAATTCTTATCTTCTACAATAATTTCTTATCCTGCCTAATTTCCATCCATTACAGAAATACACCTGTATACTTTTATTAGGATGAGATAACTTTTTAACAAACACAATTATTTAATACAATAGAACACTGCAATAAGGAACTCGCGGAGGACATACAATGTATAAGTTATTGGATATAGGAAGGTAGGTAGTTTAATGATATAAGAAATAATAAATTATTTATTCAAAGTCCACCAAAAAAATAATACTACGACGGACACTGGCGCCAATTATAAAGTTAAATTCGTAACTTGAGATTTTTTGTATCATGTATCATCAAAAAAATCATGTCTTGAAACGTATCTAGCGTGCTAAGAGAACCTAAGTACCTACTTCAGTTTTTTATAATCAAGTGTCTTCGTTAGCCTGACTTTAGTATAAGTAGTTTAGCAATCTTATAATTTGGAAACTTGGTCAAAAGTTAGTGAAGATTTTACTCTCTTTTGATACATAATTAATACAAGATGTGATACAACTTATATCTGTAAAACCTATAAAAAATAAGCTGTGTAAGTAAGTTGTTGTAATATTTTTATAACTTTACCTACATCTACCTTCGTACATAAATAGCATAATATATAGACAAATAAATAAAGTTTAAACAGCAAAAACTTGTCAATGATTAAGTATTTTATGTACCTACATATCCGTCTAGAGCATAATTTAAATGCAAACAATATAACCAAACCTACTTGTGTCATGTTTATTGTTTACTCTACATATATTATATGAATACCGAAAATAAACTATTTATGAATAATAAATGTAACATTCAGATAGTTACGATATCGTAAAAAAACTGTTTTGTTTTGAAAATATTTATGTACTTATTCACCTTTTATAACCAAAAACGAAGGCACATTCATAGTTTTTTTTTCATTTCATTCGTCTAAGTTGCTAAGATTTTCTTTTAACACAGTGAGACTGCGCTGCTTAACATCAGGCAGGCAGGATGGTGGTCAAACGCTTGCACCATCCTGCCTGATGTTAAGCAACGATGTGGTCTACGATGGACCACACTCGTTCATTAGGTACCTATTGACTCGTGACTTGAAGACCTCCAGACTATACAGCGCAGGAAACACAGACTGCGAAAAGTCACTCCACATCCATATTCTAAGGTAACCTAGGAATGTATGCAAAGGGTCCTACGGAACTTTCTCTACTACAGGTCCCAGCCTATTTGAAGTCGCCAACTTTATTTCTTTCCAGACCATTCTCGCTGTCTTGAGTTCCCATTGCACATTTCATGTGATTCTAAGTTAATGTGCTTTCTTCATTGCAGGTATTTTTTTTTTTCACCACAAGATCGTTATAGTGTAAACCAAGAAAATTTTACCATAACTTAGTGATACCTAAAAGCCTATACCTTTTCCGGCACTGGACGTTGTATGGGTGATGACGAAAAGCTTTTTTTGCCATTGGGGAATTTTATTTGACATTTTTCTAACCGATTTTAGGGAGAAAAACTGTCATTACTGTCAAACTTTGTTTGGAAATTATGACAGTAATGACAGATATCCGCCCGAAAATCTGTCAGAAAAACGTCAAAGAAAATAACATTGACAAGCGTTCAATGAAACTGCCAACTGAAAAAAGTCTTTCAAAGTGAAAATTGTTCTAGATGTTGATCCGATATTTCAGCTATCCTCATATTTTAATTAAAGACATATTTTCGAATAATTGCGAAATTAGACACTTTGCTTCGTCACAAATTAGACATTTTGGCACCGGAACAGTTTTATTATTTACCTCAGAGTAGATAAAAAATACAGTATATTGTGCCTACTTACGTACGCAAATCATTTGAAGTTAAGTGCATGCGTACACGGTTCTCTTTTTTTGCTCAAAATAAACCATATCCATCCTTATAATATTATAAATAAGGAGTACTTATAATATTTTAAATTGGAAAGTGAGTTTGTTTGTTTGTTTGTTCCGCTTTCACGCCGTAACTACTGAACCGATTGCTTTGAAATTTCGCATACGTAAA
>SJJU01003513.1:0-22194 GCA_012932125.1 Conopomorpha cramerella
GTAACTATTAGGAGCGAAGAAATATATTATATAAAACGAATTCGTATTAGTTACACTGTTTATAAATCAAGAACGGCTGAACCAATAAGGCTGAAAATTTATGGGGATGTAGCTTAAGACTAGGAAATGGGCATAGGATACTTTTTATCCCGATCCTGTGGGATGCGTCGCGATATAGAGAATATATAATTATGTATATTGTATGGAATACTGAAACTACGCGAACGAAATCGCGGGACGTCCACTAGCTTTAAATAGATGAAAAATAACGTCTATTATTTCGGGGCACCTATTTGTTTAAACTATTATAGATACTTAATTGTGTTTATTTATACAGTTGACACTTTAAAAATAATAAAAGAATCTATTTCGTTCATTAGCAACCTTCACACGAAAATCTTATTGTACAATGACATTTGAGGAATACTCGTTAAAAGTAATAATAACACTAGGATACGAACAAAGATGCTTTTTGCCTACATTAAATTCATATATAAGGTCACTATTTGTACCCAGACCACATTAGTTGTTCAGTGACCATAGGAAGACGATGTAAGTGTTTAAATATTGTCAAGGTAACAATTTACCCGTTAACTTAGAAAAACGGAAATAAATTACCTTAATATTTTCATAACGTAGTGTAAATATTTGATATATGAGGTACGGCATAGATATTGTAACAAGTAGGTACTAACTAGTAAATACTTTCTAAAACTATTTAGTCTTACACAAATCTAACGATGACTGGAAACATCAACCGTTATTAACAAAACAAGACTTTAAGATTTTCTCTTGGATTTCAAATTCTAATGACATGATTAGATTCATGACATTCACTACTTGGTTTCGATAAAAGAATATCAGTATAAGAAAATTTTGACCTAAGTCAATAACCGTAGTGTGAGATAAGGACATGAAAATGATGATGATGATGACAATAACCCTACATAGCATTCGCTGTTGTATATCTCCCTGTAGTGAAGGAATTCCTTAAGGTTCAAAGTTAGTTTAGACAAGAGGGAAAATATTTTCCTTTGTTTTATTGAGGGATAATTTGAGTAAAAAATGAGGAATCTTTAGAAAAAACTCAAAGAAAGAACGAGCCCGAAGATGAACAATATAATAAAATAGATGCATCTCTTTCGCTTTCACCTATCTATGACATATTTTTTTTTAGGATTCTCCTCCTTGATCTTTTCGAAACGATCGATTAATGGTATACACCGATTAATATTAGTATCTATACCTACTAATTTATAAAATGGAAAGATTTGATTGTTTGTTTGAATTGACTAGGCTCCGAAAATATTTGGCCGATTTGATAAAAGAAACGGAAGCCAAACTATTCCCGGTGAATAAAGTCCCGAAATTCCCACGGGATCGAAAAATACTTGGCTAAGACCACGCGGTACTTGAGCCATCATAATAGGCCGTTCCATATATTTAGAATAGGGTATAGTTAGTATTTTTCGCTGTGCGAAATTAAACAAACTTCCTATTATAGAGTTGAGGATGGAGTCTATTCTGAACATAACGGATCCGGTGACCCTGCAGAGCCAGGTGGATCAGACTGTGGCGAACATATCAGCCGCGTTTCAGATCATGGCCTTAGCTTCCACGTTTGCCAACCTAACACTTAACTGGCCTGACTCCGCAAATGTAACCGGTAAGTAAAAAAGTATATTATATGTAAATGGACCCCGAGCAATGGCCTTGAACACGTTGTTGAACTCGTCAAAATGATAGTCGCCATAGTAAAAATGTTTCATATTGACCAGCCCAGCAACGTTCCTAAGACTATTATTGCTCGGAGCCCTTTTACACACAGTACACTTCAACCTTTCTTTCATGTAAATTATACTAATATTAAATAGTGGCGAAGCTAGGAGGTAAGCCGGTAGTGAAAAATAGGCACTTAACCAATGCTTATTTAGATTATTTGTTTTACTTATTTGAGCTATAATAAGTCCCTACGCTATTTAATTTCCTTGAAAATATTTGTTAATGTGCCTGACATAGGCTTGTCTTGTACTACCGGCTTACCCCCTAGCTTCGCCACTAATATTCAATTAGGTTGATAGTCGTGATAGCGGATAGATATAGGTGACGGCGAATAGAATACATGCTTCACCACACACGTAAGAGCCAGCCGAGGGAACTCTCTAGAGGCCGGCAGCAGCGCTCTGTTTGAGTTAAACTACAACACCACTGCAATCATCAACCCGCCTGCGATGCCCAAGCATGGCGATTATTGGCATTCCCCCTCCCCAAATTATCATGGAAATCATCGAGAGAGGCCCACGTCCAGCAGTGGACGTCATGTGGCTGATGACGAAATTGGGTTGTACGAATCACGAATTTCATTTAATCCTTCTGGAATTATCGCCGATACATTAAACAAGATATCGATTGCCAAACTGTTCAGCGTAACGTAACAATATGTTGTTTAATATTGTTATAATAATGCCTCGGGTATTTGGTTACCACAAACGCACCATATAATTATTTGAAGATTACTGTTGTAGAAACATGCGACTTACTACGGAATCAATACATAGTATGAAACAAAGTCACCTCCCGCTGTCTGTCTCTATGTATGCTTAGTACTTTAAAACTACGGATTTTGATGCGGTTTTCTTTAGACGATAGAGTGCTTCTTGAGGAAGGTTATACGGAGTATAAAATATTTTTATATATTTATTTATATATATTTGTCCCCAGATCGTATTTTTTTCGAACGACAGAAAGTAACAGAAAAAGAGATTAACCGATGTTCGGTAGATTTTTTGTGTGAAGGTAGTTAGTAAACGGCACCTCAATAATTATTATGAGTTTATGATGATAAAATATGGAATTTCAGATGGGAAAAACTTCGACTTCATAATAGCAGGAGGAGGGACCGCCGGTATGGTGTTGGCTAACCGCCTGAGTGAGGTGGCAGACTGGAACGTGCTCGTCGTAGAAGCTGGTGGCGATCCACCTTTGGAGAGCGTTGTAAGTAATAACTGACGGTCAATTCCTGAAGGAATGTCCTTACTGTGGATATTCGTATTGTGTGTAACACTATCGATGCTAACAGTTCTCTTGACTCGATTCTCATGCAACAACAATCGATAATATCGATTGATTTTAGAGGTCAACTTAGTAAAATTGTCGAAAGTTTGACCTCTTCCATCAAACTCTCTCCATCTTGTTCTATATCTCACTCGACCGATCGCAGTAATGAACCCTTATGGTAGGCAAAGTAAGAAACCCTTTTTTAAGGATATTCGCTATTAGAATACTGTGTGTTATAGGAATGAGCAATAGAATTAGAAAAGTCGTTGGGCTCGTCAATATGAACAACAATTGTTTTCTCATTGTTCTAACCTCACTGAGGAGCTTACAATGCAAATAAACTTGCAACATTTTCTTTTAGGTTCCAGGGCTGTTCTTCTCCCTCACGCATTCAGAACAAGACTGGGATTTCTACGCAGAGTATGACGAGCAGATGTCGCATGCCTTAAGAAATCAGAGAGTAGCACTCACAAGGGGAAAGGTCTTGGGTGGTAGTTCTAGTGTTGATCACCTGTTATATGAAAGGTAATTAGCAATATTACATAATATATAAGTAGTACGCCTCGTCTGTCTCCGGACTATCAGTAGACCGTCACCTCTTACGAGTCTGACACAACCCTCTTGCTTTTTCATTTTTACTCCCCTTTTGCTTAAGAGTTAGGGGGTAACTGGGATTACAAAAATTGACACTTTTTATAATAAAGTTGCCATCAATTTGGAAGAGATACCTACTTCTGATTTGAGATTTTGGAAGGTCAAAACAATCGCGAATCGTAAATGCCCTTTTAAGCCGAAGTCAAACCATTCATATAAAAAGCACAATCAGCTGAAGTGTTTTATGTGCAGATCGAATGTTTTTTTCATCCCAGGGAATGACAGCTGCTGAAATGGACTCAGTAAGGTCTACAGAAACAGTAGGGTAGGTCTGAGAATCACAAAATCTATTTTTCATATCCGTGCCAACTTCATCTCTTTACAATACTGCGCGTACAAAGACACGTCAGTTTAGGTATAAGATTTTGTGGCTCCAGTGGTCTCAGAGGAATTTGGCAACAAAGACAAGAAATTTATAAATTGGTTATTTTGATCTAATACTAATTACAGTGCAACGATTTCAGAGGTAACCCGTTCGACTACGACAACTGGACAAGCATTGGTAACCCTGGATGGAGCTACGACGAAGTTCTTTATTATTTCATGAAACAAGAAAGCTTGGATGACTGCGGCATACTTTTAAACTCAACTGCAGAATATCATTGCACTAACGGACTACTGGGAGTCAGACACCAGTATTCTGAAACTGATTTTCAAACTTCAGAAGACATTTTACTAAAGTCTTTCGCGGAAATAGGTTTCAAAACTCTACCAGAACCAAATAGCCCCGATCAAATGGGAGCTTCGTTCTGCAGCTATCATATCAACAAAGACGATCCGTATACCAGGGCTAGCACAGCACAAAACTTTTTGCTTAATTATCAAAATAGATCCAATCTTTATGTTCTGAAAAACGCTCTTGTAACCAAAATATTATTTGAGAATAACAAAGCGTATGGAGTAATGGTCAGGAAAGAAAACGGCGAGGAGATATCAATTTTCTCTAATAATGATGTTATTGTATCAAGTGGCGTCTATAATACTCCCAAATTGCTTCAATTGTCTGGTGTCGGGCCCAAGGATCTTTTGAATAACTTGAACATCACAGTAGTTGCTGACCTTCCCGTCGGAGAAAATTTGAATGATCACCCCTTTGTACCAATGAGCATCAGCGGTAATGTTAGCACAGAATATACTTTGGATCAAATTATCTCTGCTTTAGACGTCCATACGTTCCCAGTACCACTTGCAATTGGAGCGTATAGTTTTTCAGAAGATACCGTTCCAGACATCCAACATATTACTATGGCTGTAGGAGCTACCAATCTACTTTATTTCTATCTTCTTTATGTCAATTTCAATTACAACACTAACTTAACTATGTCATTCCTGAGAACTCAATCCAAAGAGACGCTGTCTTCTCTTTAGTCAGCCTTTCTAGGCCGGCATCAAAAGGTCGAGTCGTAATTAACAGCACAGACCCTTACGATCCTCCATTGATTTACCACAACTTCTTACAAGAAGAAGAAGATCTGGAACTACTTCTCAAGGGTTTGAAGAAAATGTACGAACTTCAAAACACTACGTACTTCCAAAGTGTCGGTTCAGAGATTGTTGACCTTTCACTACCGGACTGTGATAATTTGACGAAATATTCTGACGATTATTGGAGATGCTATATCAAGAGTACAGTATCTACTACATATCATCCAACTGGAACATGCAGGATGGCGCCGATTTCAGAAGGTTAGTTATGTATATTAGCCAATTAGTAACATTTGCTCGTTTTTAAAACGTTAAACGATAGCTACTGCATTTTATTATTGTAGTAAAACTGTTCACCATTTTAAACTTTGTCTACTAGTTGAATTTAAAATGAAATAAAACGATGATTCATAGCGCACTCTATGTGAAGGATTGTTCCTGTTGAGAATGTCTTATTGAGACATGGTGTACTCTTGTCCCTCAGGTGGCGTAGTGGACTCTAGACTGCGCGTGCACAATGTGTCAGGATTGCGAGTTGTGGACGACAGTATAATGCCCAACCAGCCCAGTGCCAAGACCATGGCTGTCGTCACCATGATCGCTGAGAAAGCAGCTGACATGATCAAAGAAGACTACCAACAAAGTATAGAGCAGTTCGTCTGCGAACGTGTCATCAACTACACGTATTGTCCTGCTGCCAAATAAACAGTAATTTTAGTATGCATATTAAGTATATTCGATTATGCATCAACCGTGAAGTGAATTTGCCTATAGACGATTTAGAAATGTGGATGAATAAGGAGATCAAGTGTAATATAATATGTTTTCTTTAGAAAAAAAAAACAATAAAAGAGCGAGTCCTAAGACGAACGATCATAGACTAAAGTAGTTGAATCTCTTTCGTTTTCAACTTCCTGACAGATTATTTTTTTTAGAAAACTCCGAATGATTGGTTACAATTTTATATGTTGTAAGCTCAGTTTTACGCCAATTTTTACAAATCTTTTAAATTCGTATTCTATGCTGTAATTTTGAGTCAATAAAGGATCAGTAAAAAAATTATGTATTGTAGTTTTTAAAGTAGGGATGTCTCTTTACGCTTGAAATTTCCCTGGCAAATGTTTTATCGTCGATATTTCTATGAACAGCACGAAACTCTGTCTTCCTTAGGTACAATGTAGTTTGTCAGCTAAGCATCTGTGAATCACCCAGCTTAGGTATTATATGCGCTAGGGTATTTCGGACTAATTAAAAGATTTCGGGCATTAAGATTATGATACCTGTATGTATTTTCGTACATCGTACATGGCGGATGCTATCCGTCCACGTCCGACGAGGTAGTCGCTGCAAGTGAAAGCGCGCACAGTCATGAACAGGGAAATGTATAGAGCAGTTGTGTCTATCTACAAAACTCATCGTTTTATATGCATTAAATCTTCCTTAAACAGATAATAATACATTGATAAGTCGCTTTGTTAAGCAATTTACAATGATAAACGGAAAATTACAGCGTATAAATGCTGAAAACATTTATATCTATGCTCTGTCATACAGACACATTATGTCATAGCTTGTGGATTCACCGTGTGGAGTAGGCTGGTCCATATAATTATTCCTTCTTAGTAAAGCGGACAAAATCTATGAAAAGATGATGTTTTCTTGGTCACTTCTATGTATCCCGACAATTTGGACAATATTTATTTTGGCTGTCTTTTGGCTTATTAATGTTTTTATTAAGTGCACTAAATATTATTCTTCAGGTCAGGTTTTTCTAAAAGAAGTGTATTTCGTAAAACTTACGTAACGTAAACGTAAAAATACTTACGCACGGATCTTGTAGACCACTATATTATTTAGGTAGGTAATAGAAGTAATGAAAGTCCGAAAATGCTTACACCTGACTCCAAGACTTTCCTTAGTGATCATCGGAAGTAGCAATTAAGCATCGTGTACTTAGTGCCATTGAAAACAATAAGTTTGACGCCGAGAACGCTCCCAGGGCATTTTCACGAAGATCGGCGACGTATGTTACCCAGCACAACACGGGTGAAAGTGAACCCTAAGTACAGAAGCATAAGGTAGATTGCGGAATGCACAATTGCTGAGAAGCAGTATTGCATTCGGATGATTTGCTAGACAAATTTGACCCCGATTCTGATGGGAGACGACTTCGCCTTCATTGTCTGATCTTCATTCACTTTTTACTTGATGTCGCGATAATATCAACGGCAACTCTACGTTGTTAGTTCAAGTTGTTTCCGACGGATGCAATGTGCATAGTATAGAGGTGCTTTTTTCACCCGCAGTATGATGGGGAAAAGTGAATTTCTATAAGTAATTATTAATAGTCTTATGTTGTAGCCTGTTCTCCATAGATAACTAACTACCTTTTTAACGAATGACATTTCTTTATGATTAGCTAGCTGTACGCCCCGCGGACGGTAAATTGGTAGTCGGCTTTAAAATATTGTCAATCATGGTCTCAAATAGCACAAAAGTTTCAAATGACAACAATCGCCTCCTCCACATCTGTGCTCCACAAACCTCCTCTCTATGCTCTAAAATCGAGATTTATTAACTAAAAACATCGGCCAAAATATAACTTCATGAAATATTTAACTTTATACGGCATTGTAAATTTTATAGTCGCATTTACTGCATTCGCCGGCAGCGAGAGAACGTTTCAAGTGCACCGTGTGAATGAATCCACATTCCTTGTGAAAAGTTTTCCAGATTTCGACACTTATAATCAAGAACATGAAAATCTAATATCAGCTTGGAGAGCAACGACGCGAAAAAGTACGAAAACTAGAATGAACGCTTCAGAAATTGCTAAAGCCAGAGAAAACTATTTTCAACATTACTTTTCCAAATTCAGGAATAATAAAAATAGTTCTGTCCGTTTACCAGTGGAACTGTTCAATAGCATACCTGAATCTAAAATAAGAAATGAACTGGATAATCTCAATTTCGTGAGGAATCTATCTTATAAGATAATATCGGAAACAATAGTGAACAAGAACTTGAGGAGAAGACGAAGGATGACGAATAGACATCACAGTGCGATTAAAGTAGAATGATACGAAATTTTGTTAAATAAGTAAGTATTGTACGAAAAAATATTGTAATTAAATAAGTAGTGGCTCCCAACGGGACAAGAAACAACAGCGTTCGGAAAAGGTGGTGCGAAGAGATCGTCCGCCAGGACAAACACTGGTGGACATCGGCGCAGAATCGCAAAGAGTGGAGAAAGGGAAGGGTGTCATTTGCCTTGCAGTAAGGCCAGTAAGCAAGTAATAATAATAAGTAAGTATTATTTGCTAAATGTTAGGACAGCAGTATCAAAATCGAACGTGTATAAATATATAAGACAGAAATTTAGAACAAGAGCCACTGGTGGTCGGATACTTCGGCGGTCGGACTTTCAATCAGGAACCGGTGTATTCGGGTCTGGCTATACTAGGTATATCCTAATCACATAATGGGTATCTTTTACAGAGGCTATGTAATCTACGCAAACCTCATACGACGAAGAAAATATTTCTATGAAACCCGCATACTACAAGCCGTGTGAACCCAGCGATAAGCCCACCCCTTACCATTCCATACAACCTAACGAGGTTAAATACCGTTGGTGAATCCTTTTCCTGCCAATGCAATGAATGCCTTTTCAGCTTGGAAATTAAAAGGCGTCAAGTGTATTTATTTTATTTTGTTTATAGAACAATTCTACTTACATAATTTTTTTATTTCTTTTACCGTGTTCGAAATTGCAAAACTCCAAATTTTGTTTATAAACAACTTTATTCCAATAATAATGTTATCATAGTTAACATTTCAGATTTGTATGTTACAAAAACGAATGCTTAGGTACATAAGTAGATATAGGTACAATTTTGAAGAAACCAAACGAATCTTTATAGAATCTCAAAGATCGATAAAACATTCGGAATATTAACTTCCACAAGTGTAAGAGCTCGTACACACTTTGCTCGTCGGATTGAAAACCGAGGTACTTGGACAGGTGTATGTATACTGGGTGTAGGTGCCGGATGACGTCAACACACACAAATAGTATGTCTGACAAGTATCGTCACTGGAATCCGCGAATCTGCCTGCCGCAGAACACGTGAAGGTGGTCGTTGTGGTGCAGTTGTAGTCTGACTCACAGTTAGTCGTGTTAGGATTGAAGTAAGTATCGTCTGGGCAAGTCTCGGTGGATTCAACGAATGTGCTGTTGATCTCCACGCACACGATGTACGTTGTGCAGTTAGTGGAATCTGGATCGGCGACGTAGCCGTCAGCTGTGCAGACCGAGGTAGTGTTGGTCGTCGTAGTGGTGATGTTGCAGGTGTAGCTTGAGGAATCGGTGCAGAGGTGCGTGTTGTTGTTGAAGATGGAAGTGGAAGGGCAGACGTAGTTGTATGACAGATATGTAGAGGTGGACGAGGAGTAGACGCAGAGAGTGTAGTTCTTGCATGTGGTGTCGTCAGGATTGACGAAGCGACCAGCTCCTGTCTCCGTACAGTTCACGGCACCCTGCACCTGCCAGAATAAGCAGGCCACCTGAAAGTAGAAATGGTAAATTATTAGCATAGTATCTGCAATTGATCAGAGTAAAATAGATAATTCACCTGCGCGAATGTAGCATAAGATTTATACTGTAACTAAAATTAAATATACCTTAGTGCCTTAGGGAATAGATTCAATAACTGTTATGATTATGTTTTTAGACATTTATAGATATTAGTTAACAAAGTTAGAAATTTTCGAGAAACTTATGCTAGAGTAAATGAATAATTTCTTACCACGAAGACGCAGATGAATACTTTATCCTTCATTTTGTCCCAAGATTTATCTCCATAAACTTGAAATCTTTGGCGCTATATATATACCACGAAATGTGTTTTTGTTCATTGAACGTGACGCAGGATAGACCATGGATTAGGTACCATCGCAATAAATAATTATGGTGTCGTAACCATAACAATTACCACAATCTCTATGGTTTTATAGACTTCCATGTTTATTCATAGTTACATTACACAATTTTTCGTGGAAAATAACATTTTTGCATGTTTGGCGTATCATTCATTATCAAGGCTTAGTTTAATGCGGTCTAGATCGAAAAATTACGTAAGAAAAATTATTTTCTTTTTAAAGTCTTCTTGCTCTTGCTGTATTGTACTGGTAACAGGTAATTACTAAAATCTACTTAATTTTTATCTGGCACAGGTAACTCTGTCACGAAATTTAAAAAATCAGTAGTGAAAAGTACCCTTCAAATGTGAAACAAATAGGTTTACGATGAAATCGTTATAATTTTCGCCAATACTATTTTGCTGCGGTAGTATGGAGCATAACTTGGGTAATCCAGGCTTATGCGTAAAAAACGCATATAAGGAGACTGTTTTCGTTTCACAATAATCACACTACCTCTAATCTCTTAACTCTTTCCCGGACAGTAAACGTCTATAGGCATCATAACTATAAAACATATATTTTGTCTATACTGTTCACCAATGTGTTAACAAAGGTAATTTATGTCACAATTTAATTTATATGGATTAAACTTAGTCCCTCGGGGACACGTTAGTCTTGTTTCTATAAATTTTCCATCGATGAAAGTACATTGGATGTAATCTGTACAAAATGTATTATCCTTTACTGGTATTTTACCTTCTTTGATACAAATTGGACATTTATATGTAGAGTCACATAATGTTGAATATGGATCAAAATATGTTCCTAAAGGACAAGTGTACTTTGTTTCTACAAATTCAACGCCTATTTGTACACATTCTATGTAACCTGTACAGTTGTGTGAAGATGAATCTGCTATAAAACCATCATTCTTACATGCACTGCATTCATATGTAGAGTCGCATAAGGTCGTTTTTGCATTGTAAAACGTGCCTTCTGGACATTTGTACTTGGTTTCTATAAATGTTCTATTTATTTCGACACATTCTATATATCCTGAGCAATTTACAGATGCCCTGTCTGGCACGAAACCATCTGTAGAACATGGGGATTGGTGACATTTGAAGTCTGTTTCACACATTGCAGTTTTTGAATTGAAATATGTTTCAGCGGGACATTTGTTCCGAGTTTCCACGTACTTTCCGTTGATGAATTGACATTGGATGTAATGTGTACAATCGGTTAGTAAATAATCCGGAAAATATCCTTCAAATTTGCAGTGACTTGGGCACTTGTATGTCCAGTCGCATAACAACGAGTCGGGATTGAAGTTTGTTCCTGTAGGACATTTCAATTTGATTCCCACGTAACTATTTTTTACCCGTATGCACTCTGTATAACTAGAGCAGTCTCCGTTTTCTTCATTTGGTATGAAGCCTTCCTTAGTAAGGTACCGGTGGCAATTAAGGCCCACCTAAAAAAAAATTACTTTAAATCTGAGTATTATGTGTATAGGACATCAAAAACATATTGTTTACATAGCTTCTTTAATTTGCTGTGATAAATTGTAAGAAACAATTAAGTAAAGCATATTTTTAAAAGTGAAAATACACAATTTAAAAACTCTTCTCAGGGGCCTTATTATACTACGGTAGTATTTTAAAGCCCATATAGAAATTTCCTTTATTAATACAGTAAATCGTCCTAAATTTACCTAGAAATAAGTTAAAATAAAAGTCAATTCTTGTTTTTTTACTTATTTATTTATTTTCCTTAATTTATTTAACGTGGGCCTCATTGCCCTCTCAATATTAATAAAAAATAATTTAGTTTCAAGGAAGAAGGAAGGCTCTCTTAACTAAGGTACTTAGTACAATCACAACATGTTCTTTGTCTTTGAAAACTTAAATTATCAGTTCTTTTCTTATTTAACAAAACTATGTAATACTTTTATATTATTTTTTTTACAATGGGCCTTATTATCCTCATGCACGTTTTTACAAAATAACCTAATAAACCTACAAAAACTTTATCTGGTTAGCAAAATCCATATCCATTGTATCGTACGAGATATACTTAAGATGATAAATATAGCGTCATTAATCAATTATTAAAAAAAAAAGTAAAATACTTACAGTTTCTTGTCATGAAATTTATAAAATTGCACAGTAGCCAGTCACTTCATCAACGCATCGCAGGCCACTGGCAAGATAGCGGCGCTAGCGACTGCGGACCAATACGAAAACATCCACACCGACATTGTCCACGTGTGCGTAAACAGTGAAGTGTCACAGAAATGTTTTTGAACGAAATTTGAAATGTGGGCCTTATTACCCCTTGGGCCTTATTTACCTCAGGTACCTTACATTTTGTTGAAGTAGAAGAAGCGGGTACTGCCAGTATAATTCTTAGAAATAATAGCTGCAAATAAACGTAAATTTACATAGATAAATATATATGATTTTTAATTACACTGCTTAAGTAAGTACATTAAGAATCGATTGCATAAAAACATCTGTAGTGATTTTGAGCTGCTGACGCATTTATAATAAATAAAATTAAAATAATTCATATTAGATTATTCATGATAATTAATGCGCGTTCAAACTCTCCGTGCAAGGCAGCAAGCCGCGATATAGCTAAGACATGCTCCGCATTTCTGTTTACATTTAGCCAAGTATGGTACCATTTTCCTTTGTCCTGTTTACCATATAAGATATTGAACTACCAAACGGAGTCTACAGAATTTATACGCATAATGTAATTTCAAGAGTTCCAAGATTTTTCTTTTACGATTAGAGATCTTCACACCTCTGGTACTGGATGGCGATGCTAGTACGTGAATATATAAAATATCCAGCAAACTATGGTCCATCCCCACATGGTAGGTTTCTGTCCAATGAAAGTACTCTTCACACGTTAATTCAAGTAACTATCAAACTCATTTCATTATGTCTTGGTATAGGTACAAGTATCTTTGTGAGCGAACATTGTATTGCTCAAAAATATTCTCCAGAGACTCTAACCATTTTCATTCTCTCTTTTATCTCCAAGCAATCATCAATCAGGTTTATATCAATCTCGCTGTATGTATATTACCAACCAATCCATGCATTAAAATCCCCTAAAAATATTAGGCATTTCATTCTCCTTACACCAACAAAGTCTTTCAGATTTTCACAAAACATCTCGCTCTTTCGCCGGCTTTGATTTATCGGGAGCGTAAACTATTGCTACAATTTTGTAAGGCTTATCACTTATCCAGAGAAATCTGGGTCTCATACGATTATTGCGATTCAAAACGCTGCTGCCCGTGCCTTGATTTCTCCCAGTCAGTTACTCTTACGACAACCAGGGGAGAAGATGGGCGAGATGCTATACTAGGTCGACACCACACCGCTCACATTTAAAGATTGAGAGAGAGATACAGTAGTAGTCATAACACAAACCCTCGTACTATAGTATACTATTCGATGTACGATTTGACACTTCGTATCATCTACGCATAATACAGGATGGATCATCTACATCGGTGAATATGGGATAGTCTAAAACTATAAGACATACGAAATTCTGTTTTTAGGTAAGTTTCTCTTCTTCCATGTCACAGATTTTTTTTTGTTATTAATAACAAGAATGTCTGATGTTCAAATAACTTTCCCTAATAATAAAACACGTACTAAAAGTCACCTTGGATACACACTAGCATCATCTAGATAAGATTTTTTTTGAGTTAGAAATTTTCCCAATATTAGTTAACTTTATCTCACAGAGCCCGTGATTATGGTTAATGCAAGCGAATCTAATGAGGTGCAATGTAGATCAAAGATGACAAATATTTTACCAGAGTGTTATCATTATTGTAGGTATAAGTAATTCAACTATGACCTAATAATAATATCAATAGGTTACTTGCCATTTTACGAAGAGACATTTATTGTAGGCCAAGTTCAATAAGAAACCAGTATAGCTCAACTTGTGAACGTATTAACTATTTAAATTAGTTTCTACAAGTACTTAGACGTTAATTATGATTATCACTCGAATCGCATTGTCGGATCTTTATAATCATAGAGTTAATTTACTTAACTAGGATTTATCGCTCTTATAATATCTCTTTGGCAGGGTATATACCAACTTAAGGTGCTTACAGCTTTTTCTATTTTTACATATTTTATTTAATTAAATTTAAAACAGCTAACGAATTTGGTACAATACTTACATAAAAAGTCAGTCGGTGCATATCGTGTACTCAAGCATGTATCAATAGCATTATTGTATTAATTTTTGTAGAAGTACGTAATGACACAGTATACAGGGTGTCCCATAGCTAGCGTGGAGGGAAACTACCTTTAATATTGTAGATGGTTCATTTTACTGGAAAAACATTATTTTAATTTCAAAAAGAATTTAAACTGGATTCCTAGATTGCACCATTATTCGAACCCGCAACACGAGAAAAAAAATTAGGCTTTAGCTTTATCATACCGATCGAAAAGTTTCATCATAAGTCAACATAAATTATTCTGTGCTAAATAACGTAATGTCTGACCGGAAATTAAAAGGAAGTAATTATCTCTAAATATCTGCAAAAGGTTCTTTCCCTTCACGTGACATGGCCGTGGGACGCCCTGTATACCCTCAATTTGAAAAACGCTTAAGTTGCCTTGAAGGTAAAATTCGGGAGGAAACCCACATACCATTGTTTGGACCTAGGAAATTTTCGATAGAAGATTTAAGAGTGGGTATTTTAAATGTATGAAACTATACCAAAGTAACAATGCAAAGTCTAATTATGATATGATACAAAGAACCTATTTTTTTTCAGTTTTACAGATCTCGAAAATGTCAACTTGTATAAAGAATTTGTCCTCGTTATAACTTCAATCGCTAAAGTAAATAGTAAAAATGTCTAATGAATACCCGTAATTTGGGTTTATTTACTATTTAGTCGGCAGTAAAAACTGGAGAATTTAAGTACTACTTCAGTAGCTGCGCTCTTAGATTAGGTATCTACAAGGTTTACTTGGCCTTATTTCATGTGAAAAAGTCACATTTCAGAGGAAAACATTCCCTTCGTTTCTAGGCGAGTCGTAAAGTCACACAATACCTTAAGCTTATGCAAATAGCGCAATTTATCTTAAGCAAACATATTGTAGTGATGTAGCCATGTACGATAGTTCATAAATATTGTCATAAAATTGCAGGTTTTCCTGACAGCTTCAAATATGTCAGAAATAGTTCCAAAACATCTCACGGGTGGCGCTAATTAGACATGATCGGCCCCCCTAGCAAAGCGCCCCAAGGAAGAAATGACAAGACATATCAGGCACTGCGATTGGTTGAAACAAGGTAAGTCGCACGATGTGGGACATAGTAGCCAATCACAGCGCGCATTTGTTATATGTTTCTTGACGCCCTTGCTAGGACTGCTGAAGGAGAAACTCATTTTAGAATAGTTGTCAGCAGAATATGAAACATGAATATAAAACATGAAATGACCGTCTAGGTACTGTCATATTTGGACATTTCAGAACTGCAACCTATCAGAAATCGTCCCATTGTTGTGTTACGATGTTTCGATAGGTAGGGTAGGACTGGGAATCCACTAACATCAATTTTGATAAGGCTAACATAAAATTACATCCGTATTCTTCCAATACGCGGCCTACAAAGGAACATCGGAAGCACGAAAAAGGGATTATTGGCCCATAGGCTGGATACACCAATATCCTTCGTTACTATGACAGAACGAACCACCTTATCAGCTACTACACTAATAAAATAACTAACTATATTTTATTAGTGTAGTAGCTGATCCGGTAAACGTTGTTTTGCCAATATATATTAACAATGCTTCTCTGCTATTATATTATACATATAAACCTACCTCAAGAATCACTCTATCTACTGAAAACTAATGAAATCCGCATCAAAATCTGATGCGTAATTTTAAAGATCTGAGCATACATAGCGGCAAACAGCGAATTTCCGCAACACGCAAATTGTTTGCAGAGCACAAGATTTTGTTTACAGAAAAAAGTTTATGAAGTAGCCATTAAAATCGGAAAATACCTACTACCCTTAGGAAACAAAAGCAAGTAGACGCGCACGTCTCCAGAGAATGGCCCGTTCGCCGAGAGGCAGGTAGGGCTTGGGTGGTGGTGGAATTAACCTTAGGAACCTCTACCGAAAATACTTAGGTCTATACACACTGTTGTTAGATTATTATCGTGCGCTATGATTATTTAAATTACATTTATCGATATTTCCATAATGCATACAGAGCACATTACTAATCGTGGTACCTATGTCCCTGCTACCTAGATGTTTTGCTTGAGAATATAGTGAGCACGAAGTACCTACGTATGTATCGTGGTCGAGTTGTTCATATCATTTCTAACTGTAAATAATTTATTATTCTTAAAAAAATGTCCTATTTGGGATTTTGGATTGTAGTTTTTTTGGTAAGTGCAATAACTACTATGCCTATTTATTACTATAAAAAATTTGTCAAAAGACCAATATTATTCTAGAAAATGTCCTATTTGAGATTTTTTATTGTAGTATTTTTGGTAAGAGCAATAATTTATTACTATAAAAAATTTGTCTGGGTATCAACATTTTTATATAAGAACAATAAGTGACATACTAAATTCCGGAATAACAAGTGATTTCCGTTTTTTTTTTCACAACTTAATTGTATACCATACCTAGGGGTACCTAGGGTCTTAAAAAGTAAAGACACAATAATAAAAACGCGCAGGGTTTTATTATATTTAGGAAATCTTTCACCAAATGTTTTTTTAATGATATTTAACGTGTTGATTACTACAGCGCAATAGTTTAATTACGCAGATAAGTAGCTTTATTCACACATAACGAGTAGTAATTATGAATAAATGTTTCACAAAAGTGTGTCGAAAAATAGGCAATTTCGTCGTGATATACCCATCTATATCATATTCCATAATGTCTTTAACTTTGTTTATCTCTAAACATCTGTGTTTAGCATCATTAAATAGTTAAGTAAATAAATTTATTTTGTCCCTCTGTCATCTTCACTGCCCGTGGGAGACGCTCGCCCTAATCAGATTGCAAGAAATGAATGCGAAACCCTTTCTCTTAATTTTGTACTTCTCACATAAAATTACCATAATAGTGTTATTAGTTATACTAATCGCTCTATTACAGGCCAGTTTGCACGTAAACACATCCAGTGGACGCGACTGTGTGGCCAATGGAAGGTTCCCGAATGAGGACGTCCTAGATTGCCGAGGCTACAACATGTGCATAGCCAACGGAAAAGGTGGATTCATAAAATACAATTTAACGTGTCCACTGAACTTTGTGTACAATCCAACGGACAAGTTGTGTACGAATGTCACCAACTACCGCTGCCCCACAACTGAGATCGTGACGCAATTGCCAATTACTGTCAACTTCACGTGCGCCCGAGTTGACAACTATCCCAATCCCGAAACAACGGATTGCTCATCGTACATTGCTTGCGAATTGACAGTGGATAATGTAATCTTGCCGAAAGTTGTTCAATGTACTGAAAACACCATTTTCAGTGTCGAAATGGGCGATTGTGTCAGTGGACTTGAATACGAGTGCATGAACGTTACGGGGACGAGCACAGACGACATTGAAACATCTGGCAATTTTAGTAGAGTTATTAGTTATGACTTTTTCACCTTGATGTGTGTGCTTGTGTTGTCGCTGTTATTTAATAAATAAAAGATAAGTTAAACAAATGTGTAGTATTGTTCTATTTAGCCGCATTCCTAAGTAATACCTACCCGTTTGTGTTTATTTAAGTATACAGAGATAAGTAAGTAGTCTCCTGAAAGGTCTGTCGTCATTAATTAGTTAAAGAAAACGCATAGCTCCGATCCAGGATGAGTTTAAACTAGCTTTTCTATGTTGAGCCACCTTTTTAAATTTTCATACAAATTTTCCGACAATGCCTACCTTTCTTAATTTTCTACGATGAAGTTCTCTCAAGCCATCTTAACATACTTGCCTTTTTGCAAAGCTTCTTATGCCACATTTAAATGACTTTTTGAAAGGATTCCTTTTTTGCCAATCGAAGTACAATTGACAAGATATTTTTGAGATAAAATAAAAATAATGAATGTCGAAAAACTATCACCGTTTATTTCTTAAGCAAGTTAGATACACTTAAGCACCTAATAGTAGGTATATCTTTTTTTATATTTGTTATAATTTTAATTTCTAAATAGTCGCTGACAATCCTTTTGAATCGTTGATCCCTTAATTTATATTTATTCAGCCTTTTATCGGTAAAAATGTTGAATTTTGTCTATATGCTCGATAACTATGTATGCTTTCACTTTTTAATATTTAATAATGGAAATAAACAGTTTTTGACTTTAACATTTTTTTTCTAACGAGCGTGCCAAATTTCTATGGCATTAGCTTTCTTTGCTATAGGCACTCCCGTAAACACTAAATAAATAGACCATATGAGGTCTTAACCATTGTTTAGTAAAAGAGGCGATAGACTCAAATATAGTTTATTATTATATTATGCAGATTATTTATTGTTGACCTTAAAGAGGTTTGTTATCTCATTACTAATAGGTATAATATCTATTAAGTGTTTAAATAAGTATGCTATAAATAAATAAAATTATTTACTGCAAATATATCAAGTGGACGTCATGCGACTGATGATGATGATGATGATGGTGTAGTATCAACATTATTGTTAACCCTCGACGCAAAAAGAGGGGGGTTATAACTTTGACGTGTCTGTCTGTGTGTCTTCTGTGACAACTCTTGAACTAATAAAGCTATTACAATAAAGATTTTCTTTGAAAGCTGATTTGATCAAGCGTGTTCTTAGCTATGTTTAATCTATATCGGCTCAACCACTCAAAAGTTGTGGGGGTCGAAATTGGGGATGAAAAATTTTACTTGATTAATTATGTCAAAGTGGGGTATTAAATGAAAGAGCACGTCACGTGTATTTAAAATCGGGTTTTTTAAGGTTGCAATTTAATATTTCTATCAACAAAGTAATTATTGTCAATTAATGGCTGACTATACTGCTGCTGAATGGGGAATTTTCTTTGACATTTTTTTGACAGATTTTTGGGCTTAGAACTGTCATTACCGTCATACTATTTTCCAAACTTGGAAAATTAATCAGAAAAACGTCAAGGAAAATTCCCCATTGATGATAATGATGATGACATACGTATACAATGTACGTATGTCAATGTATGTTTTTTGTTGCAAAAATTGCATTGCTCACCTCATCTGAAGTATTTGTAAAGTTTGTATAATAGAAAAGTTGGCTCAAAAGAACTGAATCCTAGAAAATGAAGAAAAATAGGCACAGTGGAGGAAAATTTGTATGAAAATTTAAAAGGGGGCATAACATCACATGGAGAAATGGTTGTCCTAACTCTCCAAGCCCCCCAAGTAATAGAAGCACAACGTGCCATACCATTATTTTCTCTCGAGATGACTACCTAAAGTCGATCTCTAAAAGGTATAAAATTTTATAAAGGGGTTAATCTTATGTCTGCAAGAAAACAAAGAAATGCATACGTATGTGAGAGCAAGGCTAACATAACCTAACATTTCCAGCAGTTCTGATAATAATAGGACTGCGTATGAGGCTACTAAAAGGGCTTTAGCAGACGGATGTATACTCTCACAATCCTGGAGATACCGATTCATATTGGCAAGGCATCGCAGGGCGTCATTCCCATACCGATGATGAGTGACGACGAATATTAGAGAGGAGGGGCAAGAGAGATTTCTCTCGTGATGGATCTAGCACACTATCGATACGATCTATAAGTATACATACCTAATACGGTTCTACATTTATATCGAAGAAATGGGATAGTGGTCGATGAAATTGAAGCTTCATTAGTACCTAAGTAGAAATTATGATGAATATTATAATAGTTTTCTGTGTTTCCTGCGCAGTACCTACAGTCTGAAGGTCTTCAAGTTGCGGGTAAATAGGTACCTTAATGAACAATTAGTGTGCTCCATCGTAGACCACATCGCTGCTTAACATCAGACAGGATGGTGGTCAAACGCTTGTTCAATGTGTTTAAAAAAATTAACAACACATTCATCACGTTACGGTGTACAGTTGTATGTGGTTGTATGTATTTAATGTATGAAAAGTAAGTCAATTTTGAACTCTCCAATCATTGAAATAATACAGGATTGACATCATCAACCAAAGATCTCGTAACTTAAATAGGTCCGTTCGGACTGTTGTCTCCTGTGGTCAACCTCCTGGGGGAGACACTAGGATTTTGGAATGCTGGTGCCCGCCGGACGACTTGTACCATTGATCAGCTTATACACATACTCGTAGGTAGGTACAACTGGGATAGTTACTGTTCAATGGTACAAGTTGTCCATATAAGCCTAAGTAAATTCAGGTGTTTTACTTGTATTTAAGATAATGGTACAACTGGGAGAAATCAGTGCCAATTGTACCATCAATGGTACTGATCAATGGTACAAGTGGTCCGGTGGGTGCTGGTGTCCCCCCTCTACGACAGAGCGACCGGGACTTGTATACTGCGTGTAAACGGACTCCGAGCAATGGTCTTAGAACCGTTGTTGTACCTACTCGTCAATATAAACAACTTTTACTATGGCGACATTGCGGGGAAACGAAAACAAAGTTTACCACACAAAATAGACATTTTTTTACATTGCGAGATGACATTTTGTATGGGTATTGAAATTTAATTTTTCACCCTGCATCATATTGACGAGCCCAACCACGTATCCCCTGTCAGTACTGGCCAGTTAATTAAGAAATAGGTAAGTCTATACAGGGGGCCCACAACACGGGCCGAAAATCCAAACATAAGCATTTAAGATTGTCAGTAATCACGTAGAAGTGGTCAAAAGTTTTCAAAATTATTACTTAAAAAATCCTACCAGCAATGGACAGCAAGCATTTAGTAACTGGTCACTTCACTGACAGTTACTGCCAAAAACTTTTCTGACAGCGAACATAGCGTATATTGTTATGCCCCCGTACCACGAGACATAACGATTCCTAAGCGACAACTTGCGATGATAATGTATTATGATTAGTTCATTGATAACAGTTACTAACTTTACACCCAGTTTATTTCAAAACCACAAAGTTTGCACTATTAGGACCAATTTAGAATGATGTTAAATAGCCAAAAGTATCTTGGTTTAAGTCCTCGGCCCGTGTTGTGGGCGTGGGGCCCACGGGGCCCTGTATATACTAGTCCCGGTAGCTGCCCCGTGAAGGGTGCTCACCAGTATTCCAAAATCCTTGTGTCTCCCCAGGGGGTTGACCAGGGGCACAAGTTCGCTACACACTCGTAGTTGCATCGCTCTGGCATCGTGACGGAAAACGATGTACATTGTACCTATATTAATTACTAAGGACTGTTGAGGTTTTAGATGTAATGGATAGATCGATGTCACAGGAATAGGTTTATTAATGTTCTAAGATACATTCTATCCGCGATACGAATAAACGAGCGACTTGTTTACATGTGACAGATGTCCCAGATGACACAGGCGCAGACAGGTGCGATGACAGTCTTCACAAGGACGACAGTGAAATTAAAGTAACGAAATCAGCAATGCACATCGTTTGCCGCTACGATGCCAGAACGATGCAACTACCAGCCCCCCTAGCAAAGCGCTCCAATAAAGACATGACAAGACATATCGATGGTCCCTGTTAAGAAAGTCGTATCTACAAAACGGAACGTGTTCAGGAGAGAAGATAGAAGTTAGTTTTGGATATTTAGGGCCTTACCAATAATGGCGGAATTGCTATTTAGAAGATACACAAAGCTCAACTTAACTTGTCAGTTGTATGTCAAATACGGATTAACCAGATCAAATAGACCTGTAATAACAGTTGTGTAAGTAAAGAGGCGTTTATTGGTAAGGGGGTAAGACTATACTACTATACAATATTAATTTGTTCCCTTCGCCGTGGAAACATTTGGAACATGGGACCATGAAGCTCGGACACTGTATAAGAAATTGTGTACGCGACTAATTGATGTTTCTGGGGACCCTAGAGCTGGCTTATACCTAGGTCAAAGGATAAGCATAGCCATACAGCGG
>SJJU01003514.1:0-11942 GCA_012932125.1 Conopomorpha cramerella
TAAATGTTTAAAACGGGTATTATAGCGCGAAGATTAACCAAAGATAAGCATTCAGCTTACCTTCATTGTTTGCCCGACGTTTCGACACAGTTACATATTGTGTCGTGGTCGCGAGCTCAGTCGAGTCAGCTCGACGCTTGCTGAATGCTGATCTTTGGTTAATCTTCGCGCTATAATACCCGTTTTAAACATTTAATATCATGCGCTAGTTTGACCCAAAAATGCACTATTTTCTAATTGAATATCACTACACGATCATGTGAAAGTAGTATCGTAAAATGTGTATGATCAAGATATGTAGGATTTTCATCATCAGCCCCACGATGTCCACTGCTGGACGAGGGCCTCCCCCAGATTGAGTTGAGTTCTACGATAGTTTGGGTGGAAATGTCAATAAACGCCACGCTTGGCAGGCAGGTTGGCGATCGCAGTGGTTCTGTGGTTTAACTCACAGAGAACGCTGCTGCCCGTCCTCTGGAGAGTTCCCTCGGTCGCTTCGCAAAGACCCCCACGATTAGACAAATTGGGCTGAGGTATCACAAGTATTCTATTCCCCGTAACCACATAGCATATGATTTCAGTATACAAATACATTTTAAGCCAGTTACAATTTCGCGTCTGTGGTCTAGTTGGTCGGATACTTGACTTGTAACCGGGAGTTCGCAGGTTCGAGTCCGGCTACTGGACGCGTACCAATGGGACTCTTTTTCAGAGTTTATGTACGCAACGCAACGCTCGTACGGTGAAGGACAACATCGTGATGAAACCCGCAACCTCGCAAATATCGACGATGGGCTCACCCCCTGTCACGTTGGGTTAAATACGCTTAACACACTTGCTTATTATTAAATGTTTAAAACGAGTAATATAGCGCGAAGATTAACCGGCTATAATATCCGTTTTAAACATTGAATATCATGTCAGTGCGCGTTTCCTTAAAAAATGATTACACTTGCTTATTACTATGCTAGTGTCTCTGCCTACTCCGCTTTGGGATTAAAAGGCGTGAAGTGCATCTATTTTTTTACTTTTTAAAAGCCAAAAGTCTGTCAAAACAAACAAAATCCGTCCCTGTTCGTTTGATAGAAACAACACAGTCTCCTTTGAAACACACAACAAACAAACGCCGTTGGAAATCACGACTAATAAAATTTCGTGAGAGCATAACAACCTCGCCGACGACCAACCTCTAGGACTAGTGTTTGGCGTTAGGTGTTAGGACAGAACAAATCGTGCGGACAGTTAATGTACATATTTTTACCTTAGAACAAACACAACTTGACTTATAAGCTGAGTACCGACTTAGAGCGTCTGTGGTCCAGTTGGTCGGATACTTGACTAGTAACCGGGAGGTCCCGGGTTCGAGTCCGGCTACTGGACGTGTACCAATGGGACTCTTTTTTTAGAGCCTATGTACGCAACGCAACGCTCGTACGGTGAAGGACAACATCGTGATGAAACCCGCACACCACAAGGTGTGTGAACCCTATAACGGCGATGGGCTTACCCCTGTCACGTTGGGTTAAATACGCTTGGTGAACCGTGGGTACTTGCTTTAGCAAGTGCCTCTGCCTACCCCTCTTTGGGATTAAAGGCGTGAAGGGTATTTTTTTTTTACCGACTTAGTCTGTCTCTTTCCCACCAAAACATATGGAAAATTACACACATCAAAAGTGTCTGGGGATCAAGTACATTTTAGAAGATTGCAATCAAGAATATATTTTACAAAAACTGAATTCATTCATAATTTATTCAAACAAAGGTAAGCTCGAGCTTGTCTTTGATTATATTCACGCCTATATACTCGGTGAACAATATTGAGTTATAATGTCTGTGCGCGTTTCATTAAAAAATGATCTAACGATTTATCCGCGAACATACATAAAAAAATCATAATACATCGGTCGAATTGATAAACCTGTCTTTCTTCCGCTCTCTTCCCTCTGACGTCAGATATCCTCCCCCCATTCTTCTTTTAAAAATCTCTTCAATAGACACTATCTCCAATCATACACATACACACATCAAAAGTGTCTAGGGATCAAGTACAATATATTTTACAAAAACTGAATTCATCCATAATTTATTCAATATGTGGTTATAAGTGTTTGATACAGGCATCGGGAATTAGGTAGGAGACCAATCCAGAAGATTAGATTTGATTTAAATAAATTAGATTTTTTTAGAGCTAAAAATGTTCTTGATTTTGATGTGTGTATCTTAATACTTCAGTGGTTGTAAGTGGGACCCACATGAGTAGGATCTAAGTGGGACCACAGACGCTCTCAATATTATTATATATAATTTATTGCATATTGGACCAGCATCCATACATTTCTGCTCAATTTAGTTTTTTGCGACTAAATTGTCTTTTGTCCGTTAGAATACAAGGCTTATAGGTGCTCGACCATACCTCGTAAGTTCAAACCTAACACCCGTATATTATATTAATCCTGCAAGCTTCCGAAGCTGAGCTTCCGTTCTGCGCTGGATACGCGCCAAAAGGTGTATGGATGCATGAATGTAAACACTTTTCATTTCGAACTTCGAGCTTTTCTTGTATTGAATTACTTTTACGTTAAAGTTCAAGTTATGTTTGGTGTTCTTTTAAAATTGGACTCGAAAATTGACTCTATTCGTTTTGAAAATGTACTAGAGTCCTAAAGAAATGAGTATCCAATAAAGGTCATTTTACAAAGGTTGTTTCTTTCGGTTCAGTTTAGCGTCGATTGAAGGCAATTCCGGTGAGTTATTTTTTTATGCGTGTTTTTTTTTTGTATTTCCATGCAACGTGACGGGATTTTGGTATCGTGAATGCAATAAAATTTTGATTTCTTTAACGATTACACTCGTGAGCAAAAATTTAGGGACACACGTAATTTTGTGTAATCTCGCAAACTAGGAGAAAAAGCGGACAGTAAAAAAAAACACAATAGATTTTTTATTGTTATGACGGCTATAGCCGTTCACTATCTGGGAAAGAGTTAAAAGAAGTTATTTTTTAAAGACAATAAAATTAGCGTAACGTTTTGATACTTTTGCAGTTCACGAACAAAACCAATGGCAAATTTTCAGGGCCCTTGTTTTTCTTAGTTATGACAGATGACGCTTTAAATTTAAGTTGGTAAATGTCAACGAAAGCACAAACTTCAAGCAGTCTGTAGGATTGAAGATGACAGTTATTATTTGTATTGTTTGTTTAAATGTTACAAAAGTGTCTGAAGTTTGAATATCTTACGTAAATAATAAAAAATATATTAAATTATAACTGACAGAAGTCACCCTGGACACCTACTAGCGACATCTAGATAGAGTTTTTTTTTTGAGTTAGAAAATTCCCCATTTCTCGATATTTCATACTAGCCAGCTAAGGACAACTATAAGAAAACATATCATTCCTACGGAAAAATCTAAGTTACCCTCGGGAATATAATTTTTTTCCGGGATAAGAAGATCCCTAAATATAAATCCCCCAGATAAATCCCTATTATTTAATACGGACTTCTAACTTTACGTATGCAAAATTTCAAAGCAATCGGTTCAGTAGTTACGGCGTGAAAGCGGAACAAACAAACAAACAAACTCACTTTCCGATTTATAATATTAGTAAGGATAACCTCAGACCAAACACAACCAGCCTCAATCTCTTTTCCACCAAAATGTTTGTGTAATTCTGGATCCAAATGTCACTTTTACTGCTAATTTGACAGTTTGATAAACAAACAAATCCAGATTTACCCTGATAAGCAGTAAGGGACAGAAGATATTTTTTCTCACGCTTTCACTCCATCGTATTTCTTTTATCGTTGTCTCGTTTTAATCTAAACGTTAGTTTTGGTGTCTGATTATTGTGACATATGACATCGCTATTTTCTAAACTTTTCTTTTGCCATCAGATCCTGGTAGACCTATACCTATTCTATATTACTACTTTCAGAATCATGAAATGGTTGGATTTTTATACATACAGACATACATTTCAAGGCTGTCTCCCAGAGGGGTAGGCAGAGACTACAGAGCTGACATACCCCTTTCGCTTCATCTACATTCATACATGACCTCCGGTTTAGAGTACTTTTCACGTCACCG
This sequence comes from Conopomorpha cramerella, assembly GCA_012932125.1. Classification (NCBI taxonomy): domain Eukaryota; kingdom Metazoa; phylum Arthropoda; class Insecta; order Lepidoptera; family Gracillariidae; genus Conopomorpha; species Conopomorpha cramerella. The sequence continues at coordinate 4,090 of SJJU01003514.1, forward strand.
CCAGGACATCACCAATCTCGATGTATGTCCTTCTGGGGCGACCTCTACTCACTCGGCCCATTACATCACCCATATAAATCCCTCTTTCGTCAATCGCCTTTCATCCATTCTCTCCATATGCCCAAACCACCGAAGCATGCCCTTTTCAATCTTGATAACTTCATCATCATCTTTTTTTCTTCAAACCGCAACTTTCTCTTATCACACTATTCTTTATCATCATCATCAGCCCATACTTGTACACTGCTGGACATAGGCCTCTTCAATTCTTTATATATGTCAATTTATGTTTTATTCATGATCCGTATTTTATTTCCACGAGTGTAGTTTATTTACATATTTTTTTTTTAGTTTTATAGCAATATAACTGCTCTAGACTAATTGAAACTACAATTTCAGCTTACTTTATATAACACAGTTTCATTCAGTTCCCTTGGGAATTACGACATAAAATATAGTCAATGTTACTATGTTTCATATATGTTTGTTGATGACAGACCGACGATGGTAAGGGGCGGGCAGAAATTACTAATTTGGATTTTTCGGTTCTTTTTTCTTTAAAATGATTATTTATTTATTTACACACAAAACGAACATTAGGTACATGTTAACAGTTTAACCTAATGCAATATATAAATATAATAAAATACCTAATTAAACATAACAAATACACAATTTCACTTTAAGAAATACAGAAGTGCGTTAGACTTCTTTCTATAGATTGATTTCTAAAAACTGTTACCTATATTCAATAAATAAGTTTATATCCAGTGATGCTTTTCCATATTGTATATCTGTAGCGAACAATGTTTGCAATATTGCCCTCTAAATCTTCAGGTGCAAAAGCTATAAATATTCACACTGAAAAAAATAAACCGCAGAACGGGTTACTAATTCCCCTACTAGTTCCCGCAGTTTCATTCGCGCAGTTTTAGTACTAATTTCTATTAAAAACTAGTGGACGCCCCGCGTTCATTCGCGTAATTTCAGTTCTTCATACAAAATATAACGCCCTCTATATAGCGACGCGACCAACAGGATCGGGGTAAAAAGTATCCTATGTCCGTCTCCCGGTTCTAAGCTACCCCCCCACCAATTTTCAACCAAATCGGTTCAGCCGTTCTTGAGTTATAAATGGAGTAACTAACACGACTTTCTTTTATATATATATATATAGATACTGCCAACAAGTTTTAGAAGCATAACTCCAAAATTAAAGTTTTTCTCATATACAATTCTACCCCCCTTTTTTCGCTTTTAAGGGATGTATTTTCGAAAATTCTTTTGTGTCTCACATTCACACAAAACCCCATGCAAAATTTCAGCTTTCTAGGGTCCAGGGTTTGGGCTGGGCGTTGATTAGCCGTGTGGTGACGGCGAATAGAATACATGTGTCACCACCCCAGCCCAACTTTTCCGTCATGGGGGTCGTAAGAGGCCACCGAGGGAGCTCTCCAGAGGACGGGCAGCAGCGCTCTCTGTGAGTTAAACCACAACACCACTGCGATCGCCAACCCGCCTGCCAAGCGTGGCGATTACTGGCATTTCACCCTAAATGACGGATCTCATTGGGGGAGGCCCTCGTCCAGCAGTGGATGATGTTGATGAGTCAGTGATGAATGAATCGGTCAGGACTTTTGAGTTTTATATTATACTAGTGGACCCGACAGACGTTGTTCTGTCATAACCTCCAGGGATGTCACTTTTTTAAATAGAGAAATATATATATCCTATCTCTCCAATTGGATGAAATTAGAGAAATTGGGGTAACACCGCCGGAGTAGATCTAGTAAAAGACACTCTGCATGGAGACTACGGGCGTAGCACCGTAGTAGTGGTGCTACGTCGTAGCACCGTAGCCTGTAGAGCTATTATTATGCCCATAATCATTAACAGTTCCTTTTATCCCTCATTAGAGACAAAGGTATCGCAGAAGGGACTCAACGTAACATGATCTCAAGGAGCTATTTCGAGGCTCTCCTAATTCGGCCATTTAGTAAACACTTATTTAGTTCTTGTATTCAACCGAAATTTATGCGTGGGATACCCCCTGTGTCGTATTGAAATTATAATTAGAATTGATGTTTCTGTAATTTAAATGACATACATACATACACTTACGCCTGTCTCCCAGAGGGGTAGGCAGAGACTACAGATCTCCATTTGTCACGATCCTGACATACCCCTTTCGTTTCATCTACATTCATACATCTTTTCATACTTAAATGAATTAGTACTAATTTAAATGAAATTGCTAGTAATTGATTTATAATCGGTCGCAGGCACCCTACAGCCACATTTAGCCTAAGAATGCCAATATGCAGCGGCGTGCACACCATATAGACAAAAAGACACTGCCTACCTTTTGGCTACCCGACCTAATAATAGAGTTATTGCTCTAGCAATCTTTTTTTGTTGTACGCACGACAGAGGCTACCGATGGTCCTGTGTTTTGTGGGTGAGTAGATAGGTAGGTACCTATTAGTGCGAAGCTAGGGGGTAAGCCGGTAGTACAAGACAAGACTATACCAGGCACATTAACAAATACTTTCAAGGAAATTAAGTAGCGTAGAGGCTTATTATAGCTCAAATAAGTAAGACAAATAAAAAAATCTAAATAAGCATTGGTTAAGTGCCTATTTTTCACTACTGGCTTACTTCTTAGCTTCGCCAGTAGTACCTATATTTCGCAAAGACAAGATACGATCCTTGGGGATTACTGCCTACCATATCGTAAAAACCAGTGCACGCCACTGTCAATATTGACCTTCACTTACAGGAGAGTTACTACCTCTTAGCTTAAATAATCCTTATAGTAATAAAATCCTATATTTTCAAATCCCACAGTCAGCTCCTACGACATTCCATGGGATGAAGGCAATGTGTGTGTTGTTGTAAAATATTTATTTTATATGTAAATTAAACTCCAATCTCGAAGATTTTAATTTGAATTTCCCGCGCATTAGCGTCATTTACAAAAGTGTACTTTTATGGTGGCAGCTCTTGACACTGTGTTCTGGAAATTCGTCTATGGAAAATGTCTATTTGGCCTTGTACAATAAAATTAGTTTTTTAAGAGAAATAATTCAAGAGATATTTTATGCAGTCGCTGTTAATGTTGTTACTCTTTACAGGTTAGTGTTGTTATTTATATTAACTCTTAACTTTCATAAGTTATAAGAATAATTTGTCAAAATGTTTTATAAAAGTAATAAACCTCTTTACAGAGCAACGCATAAAATGTTGTTTCAATAAACAACATATTACATATATTTATTTATTAATCCCAGATCAGTGTGGGATCATAGACGTAATTTCGATTTAAAGAAAACCATTGTCCGTTCTACAGTCAACTATGATCTTTGTAGTTCGCAAAACGCTTGGATAGTCTCCAAAGCCGTTGCTTTCAGGCTTCGACTATTGAGCTGTATAGGGTTTTAGTTTGACTGTTAGCACGTGAATAGCCATACGTGTGTGTTTATAGCGGTACATTGTGAACGGTGAATTTAACTTCATGAATGTTGCGTTTGATGTAAAGACCATAATACAACGTGTCAACGTGCAGATTCATGTGTTGTTTTCGTCAACGTTTCCACGAGTGTCACAGTTTTGACAATTTTGTATCGCTTCTTCAACGCAAAGTATTGTGAAGTGGTACGTATGTGTAAATGGTATGGACAATGTTGTATCGCTTGTATGCAGATGCATGTTATTTTTTCGTCAACGGTTCCACGCGCGAGTGTCACAGTTTTGACAATGTTGTATCGCTACTTCAACGCAGAGTATTGTAAAATAAAAAAAAATACTTCACGCCTTTAATCCCAAAGAGGGGTAGGCAGAGGCACTTGCTAAAGCAAGTACCCACGGTTCACCGAGCGTATTTAACCCAACGTGACAGGGGTTGAGCCCATCGCCGTTATAGGGTTCACACACCTTGTGGTGTGCGGGTTTCATCACATGTTGTCCTTCACCGTACGAGCGTTGCGTTGCGTACATAGGCTCTGAAAAAGAGTCCCATTGGTACACGTCCAGTACCGGACTCGAACCCGGGACCTCCCGGTTACAAGTCAAGTATCCGACCAACTGGACCACAGACGCTCTAATAATCTTTAATATTATGCAATATAAAATGTATACCTTTTGAATTCTGCTGTAGTCCAATTCAATAACTTCCGCAAGTATATTAGCCTGTTCTACCTTTTCAATCAGTGTTTGTATTGAATCTCCACTCTTCTGTATTTTGTCCAGTTGTGTATCCTTGCAGTCTGTTACCTTTTCAAGTATGGAGAATAGGTTTTCTACTTCCCTGTCTCCTCTTTTCTCCTAAAAAAATATATAAATTACATAATTATCATACTTAGGTAAGTAAGGTACCTACAGTAGGTAATTCATATGAATGTAAGGTCTTGCATAAGTCTATACTATAGATAGGCCTACAACATTAGTCAGCATAATGTTCCTTATCGGAGTAGGTACCTACCTCAAATTCTTTTAGCATAAATTTTATCTCTCCATTCAGAAAAGGGCGATGATCGAAGAGCCTAGTCCAAACCTGGCCGATTTCTGAAACAATACGGCAAAAGATAGGTCAATGCGGAAGTAAAACGTTCAGGCAGTATGATTTTTTGTAGTTTAACCGAATAAAAACCTTTTGAAAAGTACTACAACTCAGATGAAAACAAACATACAAGATTCTAATGAAGATCATGGTTGTACACGTAGACGAAACTGTTTTGATACAATTTACAATGTAGAGCAAATTTTTATGAAAAATCTATTACAAAAACCGTATCTGCATAAAAAAATGCATAACTTACCACGGGAGAGTTCACTCATTTCTTTCTGAAAAAAATATATAAAAAATTGTCATGTGATGTGTTTGAATATTGAATCAGTCGTGTTCTGTGCTGTCAACGTTTAAAAAATGATTGAGAACGATGCGTTCATCATTCATGTTTCATTCCTAAATTGACTCTTTAGATCGTTCAACTAAAATTCACTCACCGTTCTTTTATTCAATCGTGTGTTGACTGTTTATGTGCGCGGGTGTCTGTGATAGACGAAATTATTTAAAAAATAATTTATTGTTGATGTGTAATCTATCAATTTCAATTTACATTTATTCTCGTTCAATGACAACAAAATGTGGTTGAATGTTATTGCACCGTTTGGTTCTGTATAGTGAAAAACGAAAGTGATTGTGAATTTCTGTCTACCTAGTGCGTTTTGATTTGTTGTTTTCAACATGCCGGGTCTTATTGGTATTAGTGAGTTCATAGATGAAAGCCGGGAGGATTATAATTCACCGACAACATCTACGTTCGTGTACCGGATGCCACAATGTCGTCAAACCATCAACATGCTAGAAGAGGTATGTATCTACGTACTTATCAAAATGTACTTACTGCTAAATATTTATGTTGCTGTAGGTATCTACGTAGTTGGGAGTCCTCCCTTTATTTGACCTGAAGACACATTCATAATACTACAATCTAACTTCAATTCTACCATAGTTAGTTCATTCAACAATAATATAACTACCTACCTAGCTGTATATATATACAGTTAGCAAAGATAACTATTTGAATGTTGTAATAATGCAGATCATAATGTAAAACTCTAAAAAAGGAGCATACCTATCTTACTACTTGATTGTTCAGTTTCAGAGATACCTACTAAAGATATTTCTCAGCAAGAGCAGCTGCTTTTCTGTTTCTACCCTAGTCACATAATAACAAAGGTAGTTTCCTTAATTCAAGGCAGCACTGGTTTGCTTTTGACTGATATTTTTTTCAGTTTTGACTTCTTGTACCGGCTCTATAACAAATTTTGTTAATTTGTCATGAATGATTATGGTCTCATCATTTCTTCAGGGTGTCTTATGTACAGTGGTATCTAAGATTTTGTATAAATCTGATACATGTGTATCTTAGTACCGTATAATATTATTACCACAATACAGAGCAATAGATAAACAGTCCTATCTGTACCCTTTTATTATATTGTAAGTGCTTTGTTGTTGTGGGTGTGTGTAGCCTTGACTAGCCCACTTGTGTTAATCATCTGAGCACTGTGCATGGTCCTTTGGGAGGTGATTACCAAGTGGTACCTATATGTTATATGAAATAGTAGTTATAGACTGTGCTATTTCATCCACATACTTTTAGTTAATTTGCACAAAACTTATTATCTGAGTATTCAAAAGACTTGATTTTATTAAAAACAAAATATTTTAGCTATTGTGACAAAGATAGTGTAGAATTCCAATGCTGAAAGATCTTTTCAAAATAGTATAGTAATTTTGGAGCTTATTTATTTCAAACAAACAAGGAATTATTTGCGTAAACTGTATTATTATTGTTCATGTTTGAAAGGACATTTAAAGTTATTGTAATGAAATTATCTCAAAGTTTGTAGAAGCATTGTAGGTAGTATATTATTAGTATATTATGTCCTAAAAATTTGCTTTTTAATTATCAATTTGAGCCAACCTTCCCTGGACAGGGTATGGCTATAGCTGTCATAACTATAGAAAATCTATTGTGTCTATTTTACTGTCTGCCTATGTGTAATAAATGCAATACTTATACCTAACTGAACATCAACAAGAGTTAATCTATTTATTTTGTAATGGTACCGGTGATCAATTTCATAATGCAATCTAAACAGTTGATCAAATCAAAATATCTTTATTTCATTGTTATAACTGCTATTATATATGTTAGCAATAACATAAAGCTTGATAAACTTCATGTATGAATCGAAAAAAAAAGGATACATTCCCAATTTAACCCTTTTTAATGGCCAGAAGAACCAGGAAGAAACTGGCATCATTTGAATGCTGCTGCTGGATTCTTATGTTTGACTGAAAATTTAACCAACAAAGGTTTTGAGTGATTGGCATGACACTTAGGAAGCTGAATGCCCCCATTATTAACATTATGATCTTGTGAAATTCTGTGGAAAAATAAAAATTGTCTGTAAATTGAGTTTCATCAGAAATTACTATTCATCAGAAATTGTGTCACAGTTAGGTTGGAATAATGGAATCGGTAATGGGTGACATACTTACTTACTTGGGTTCTAACATACCCGGGTATAGGCTCTTGCAGATATCTCTCCATGTCCTTCTGTCTAGCACTGCAGTCTTTGCCTTGAGCTCCACGGAGCGCCACTATAGATGATATGAATTGGCCTTACGAAAGCTAAGATTTTGATGGAAAATTGATGCCTTGTGGTGTGATAATGATAATATCTGAACAATTAAAAAAATATATTTTGAACCCCTGACAACACTCCTATTATGGTAGTTGATACTACGCTTACACTTACAACTCCTATTGGAAGATGCAGTTATTAGCATTGTTTTTAAGCGGCTTAAATAATAGTGTCTTTCTCAAGTCGATCATATAACTAATACCTTTTAAAGTCCACAATTTCGGCGTTTTTTTTTTAAACGTGGATCTTGGGGGGGAGGCCTTTGCCCAGCAGTGGGAAACAATTCAGGCTACAATCTCTCAAAGGCGGTCCCTTGATAAGGAAGACAGAGTTTGATGACGGCAAATCCGATAAATCGCGAGAAGCTTTAAAAAATCGTATGGAAGGGCGACTAGTAGACTAGTACTGGTTGAAGTTAGTTCATTAAAATTTATTTGAATTCTCTCTGATTGAAGCCACAACCTCCGATCACCGTACAGTCAGCAAAACTGGTCAACACTTTTAAATTTGTTTTCAAATGTTTTCTAACGCGACTTATCAACTAGCAGGCTAACTCAAACTGTCAAGACAGTAGCCGTGACCCGCGGCTTATCGTGACGGCCAAAGCATGGAAACGCACGAAAAAAATCCATTTA
>SJJU01003515.1:0-26001 GCA_012932125.1 Conopomorpha cramerella
GGATAACCAACAAGGTCTTACACAAAACATATGCATAAAATAACAGTAAAAAAAAACAGGTAAGTGCAGCCTTAATAACAGGCTACCACTGAGAGCCCACAAACAGGTACAATACTATCTTTCATTCTTCTGTCTTTTACAGGCATAGCAGTGATTGACTTCGAGTCCTGGCGACCGATTTTCAGACAGAACTTCGGCGTTCTGACGCCCTACAAGGAGATATCGTATCAGATTGAGAGAAAGCGGCAGCCATGGTGGGTGCCAGAGGCTTGGGTCAAAAAAGAGGTAAGTACGTTACAATACTTTTTTTTCTTTAACTTAAGATCTACAGTGGAGCGCACATGTTCATTAGGTACCTATTTACCCGTGTCTTGAAGGCGTCCAGACTATACTGCACAGGAAACACAGACTCCGGCAAGACATTCCATTTCCTGGCGGTACCCACTATGAAAGTAGACGCAAACCGTTTGGTTCGTGTAAATGGAATGACCATCTGGTATTGCAAAATTGCTTTGGGTAACACTCCTCTTAGGCTTGCGCTGTCTACTAGAAGAAATATCATGTTTATGGTTAGCATTGGACAATATGAAAAGATGTATGAATGTAGATGAAGCGAAAGGGGTATGTCAGGACCGTAACAAATGGAGATCTGTAGTCTCTGCCTACTCCTCTGGGTGACAGGCGTGAAGTGTATGTATGCATGCATTGGACAATATCTTTGCTGTAGAGCAGAGAAGAGAATTTCTACGAACAAATCCGCTGTTTACCGTTTTACCGTCTTATGAGGATTGAAATCCGCTGAACTAACAGTATGGATGGATTAATCCGTTCATTACATTTGGTACAGCATGCGGCGTGCGGCGGCGGCGGGCGCGTGCCGATGCGTCGCGGGTATTTGGGACGTGATTTTAATATTATAAAACGCCTTTGTTATTACCAAGTGCTGTATGAAGGCGGTCAAACTGTGCTGAATTGTTTCATTGTAAAATGTACTTTTATTATTTTTATCGTAATACAAGCGCATTTGTCGCGGAAGGATATGTACCTACTACTGTGGTAAGATGTCGTGATGGTGACTGTAGATTTGCAGCTAATAGGTACACGACTGTACAGAACTACCTTCGGTATAGGTACAACTAGTCAACTTGACTCACATTGCGATCTGTACAACTCAGCTTGTACCCGACTGTGCAGGGGCAACCTAGCTAAGCCGCACGTCGTCGCAGTAAACTGAGCTACACAACGTAATGGCGCACACGCGACGCCAGCTCAGCTCACACTGCGAACTGTACAGCTTAACTTGTACATGTCATAGTTAAATTGGCAGGCTAATCTGAAGAGTTATTGATAATGCTACCAATTAAAATGTCCTTTATCACATTCCTGCATTGTTAGGTAGTGAATATCTGCGTCCCGTGCAGTAATGATACTACGTACTAACATGGTTCTATTCACAGTAACCCTCGTATTCGTAAATTATAACAGGTCATCATCATCATCAGCCCCTACTTGTCCACTGCTGGACATAGGCCTCTCCAATTGCACGCCACTGTGATCTGTTTTCGGTTTCTCGCGTCCATCTTCTGCCAGCCATCTTGCGTATATCATCAGTCCACCTTGCCTGAGGGCGTCCTACACTCCGTTTGCCGAGACACGGTCTCCATTCGAGAACTCGTTTGCACCAACGGTCATCTACTCTACGGCTAATATGGCCGGCCCACTGCCACTTCAGCTTGCTAAAACGATGAGCTATGTCGATGACTTTGTTTCTCTGTTGGATCACTTCATTTCTGATTCGATCCTTCAGAGAAACGCCGAGCATAGCCCTTTCCATAGAACCAAGGTCAAATGTACGCCAAATACAACCCAATCTAGTTAGTCGGCGTTTTAACTAACTTTTTATGAATACGGCGGATAGGCTTTAACTCAACGTATCGCCGGTATATCGGCTTCTCATCTCACATCATTAATTGGTATGCGGGTTTTATCATCGCATGAGCGTTGCGTAGCTGAAATACAGACCCATTGGTACATACCTACAGGACTAGTCTAGCCGTTTTCGAACCCAAATCCTCCAAATGCCAAGTCTAAGCACCCGGCCACTAGTTTATAGGCGCTACAGATCTAGTCTATGTATATGTCACATGACGTCCACTGCTGGACGAGGGCCTCCCCCAATGATTTCCGTCATTACTATGTAAAACTACATTACTATGTAAAACTAGCTGACTCGGCAAACATTCCTTTGCCGATACAGATTATAAGTCCCGTTCACGTGGGATTTTCGGATATTTAGTTTCATGTTTAGTTTATGTAATTAGCGGTTCATGGTGTTGACAATACAGGTACCCAAATTGTTATTTACTTTATAGTTTTTCTAAGTTTTATTTAATTGTATTGTTGTTTGTGGACGCCCCGCGATTTCATTATCGTAGTTTAGTATAGATCTGCCTGCATCAGAAATTTCAAGCGTCTAACTTGAGCGGTTTATATTTTTCATACAAAGTATATATAAAGAGGAATGATTGTTTGCATCGAATCGACTCCTAAATCACATGACCGATTTAAAAAAAAATCGTATGTATCTAACTCCACGCGGAACAGCTAGTTCGTGATAATTGGCCTCTGAAACCTGCGCAAAACGTTCCACAGTCCAATTCATTAAAATATAATTACCAAAGCAATAAGAGATTGAGCAACACGTCAAGACTTATTAAAGACAATGATTTCATTCATCAGTGGGGAATTGGGTCGGCGGCGGTGGAGTCTGATGTGGAAAACAGTCTTTTGCGACTTTGGATTTAAATGGGTCTTCGAGGTCGGTTTAGTTTCTATAATAATATTTGTTACAAATTCAAATTTAAATCATTTATTTCATCATTATAAGTGCTATAACATACAGATATACAGTAGCATAACACAAAGCTTGATGAACGTCATTTATGACTTTAAAACAAAAGTAATCGTCCCCGGTTCGAATTAATTTCTTTTACTTGCCAGAAGAACCGGGAAGAAACTGGCATCTTTTCAAATCGCCAAGGCTTACTGCTAAGTATACTTAACATAAATGTGACTTAATACTAATTTAACAAATGCTTGATGGCCGGATACATGCCTGACTGGTGAACAGCTCAAGGGTACAATAACAATTACTCAATATTGTTCACCGGGTGTATAGGTGCGAATATAACCAAAGACAAGCTCGAGCTTACCTTTGTTGTCACGACGTTGATTTTCACAGATAATATTTTAGTACCTGGACGACCGAGCTTCGCTCGAAGTAAAAAAATCGATTATTTTCCTTCGATTTTTTCATAACCCCATCTCTAGTTACTTCAAAACCAAAACGTCCCCGCACCATCCTACGTATAGCATAGTATTACTACTCGGCAATAGATGTCAGTAAGAGTCGTATTAACAATTTGAGCAATTTTTCATGCCCGAAAACACGGTTGGAAGATGTTTTCTAAAAATTAAACCTAGCTAGATCGATTTATCGCCCCCAAATCCCTCTACATACCAAATTTCATGAAAATCGGTGCAGCCGTTTCCGAGAGTCCAATTATATTAATTGCTCGTTTAAAGATAAAGATTACTTTTGCGGCTCTACAAACAACAAATGCTTACTTTAACAGAATAAAATAAGGGAATTTTGGCCACGATATTAATAGCGGCCACATGATAAATGTTCTTTAGTTACATTAATTATTATTCCGGTACTTTATTTCGTCAAATCTCTGACCAAACACAATTAGACTAGCAAGCCGCTGACCACCTTCACATCTGTCTGTTTTCATACATACATACATACACTTCACGCCTGTCTCCCAGAGGGGTAGGCAGAGACTACAGATCTCCATTTGTCACGATCCTGACATACCCCTTTCGCTTCATCTACATTCATACATCTTTTCATACATGACCTCCTGTTTCGAGTACTTTTCACGCCACCTTCGGCCAGGACATCACCAATCTGGTCTGTATAATGTCCTTCTGGGGCGACCTCTACTCACCCGGCCCATTACATCACCCATATAAATCTCTTTCGGCAATCGACTTTCATCCATTCTTTCCATATGCCCAAACCACCGAAGCATGCCCTTTTCAATCTTGGTCACTACGTCTTCCTTCAAACCGAAACTTTCCCTTATCACACTATTCCTTATCCTGTCATTCAATGTCACACCTTTCATGCTCCGCAATGACCGCATTCCACATCTCTCCATAACATCTGTCTGTTTTCTACCAAAATGTACGGGAAATGATGTAATTCTGAATCCAATCTGTCACTTTTACTACTTGATTTGACAGTTTGGATCCAGATTTACCGTGATACGCAGTAAGGGACAGAAGAAATGTTTTTATATCATTGTCTCGTTACATTCTAAACGTTAGTTTATGGTTGAAAGTCTAGTTTTTTTTGGTCTGAGCTATCTATACTAATATTATAAAGCTGAAGAGTTTGTTTGTTTGTTTGTTTGAACGCACTAATCTCAGGAACTACTGGTTCGAATTGAAAAAATATTTTTGTGTTGAATAGACCATTTATCGAGGAAGGCTTTATCACGCTGCAACTATTAGGTGCGAAGAAATAATGGAAAATGTAAAGAAAACGGGGAAAATTATTCAACCTTGAGGGCTTTCGTTACGTGCGCTGCGAAAATAATGAATATTGGCGAAACAATATTTGCCGGAGCAGCTAGTCAATAATAAAAGTCCAACTTCACTAAATTCCAGGCTAAGGAGCGTTTCGAGAAGTACGGTCGTATGTTCATGGAGGAAACCATAATGATTGCTAAACGGCTCCGTCCCCTCGCCTCGTGGGGCTACTACGGGTTCCCATACTGCTTCAACAGGGGCACTCCCGGGAACGAGGACTGCTCGAGGGTTACAAAGGATGAGAACGATCGGTAAGATATTTTTGGTGCATATTAAGAAATAAATAATTATCACGCCTTTTATGACTGGGGATGAGCCCATCGCCGTTATAGGGTTCAAACACCTAGTGGTATCAGGGTTTCATCAAGATTCTTTCCTCCCCCGTATGAGCGTTGCGTATAGCGTGGCTTTACATACAATCTGAAGAATATGTATACATACACTTCACGCCCTTTATTTCCATAGCGGGGTGCTCACAGTCACTTACTATGCAAATGACAAAAACGTGACTGGGTGTGATCCCATCGCCGTCATAGGGTAGAATCGGAAGAAGATCCATTAGTACATGCTTAACACCTCGTAACAGGTCTCGAGCCCACAACTTTCCGATTGCTGATCCAAGTACCCAATCACTAGGCTCTCGATTTGTATCACTAACTTACAAAAGCATAATTGACATCCCAGGAGCCAATGGCTATGGCGGTCCTCGGACGCCCTCCACCCGTCAGTGTACTGGGCGTCGGGCGCGGGCGGCGGCCGCGAGCTCGCGCTCTTCACGTCGGGCCGGGTGCGGGAGGCGAAGCGCGCGGCGGGGGGAGAGGCCGTACTGCCTTACCTATGGTTCCGGTATCGAGATGCTGGCTACATGGATAAGGTGAGAAGTTTGAATTTCAGAAGGCGGGCACGCACTGGCGGAGAAAGGCACAGCCCAATCGTTGTCGGGCAAGTGGGTTCGTCCAAAAAATAGTGCCTGAGATGATGATGATGGCCTTATGTTCAATAGTACGCTAATGTATGTACGTACTTTTAGCTAGAGTGGAAAATGTAGAAGCTTTCCTAGAAGCATATTATGTGAATATTGCTGTGCCCTACAGGGTCCATAATTGATACACTGTATTAAATTTGTATCATATACTATAACATTATGGTAATGCAATAAAGATATTGAGACTTGAGATGCGCAAGTAGGTACATACATGACAGTGAGAATTGCACTGCACATCCAGTCCTCTAGGACTACGAATGCGGGTTCGAGGATAAATTATTCCGAATTTTACCGTCTCCACTAAACACACATCTTCACATAAATTTAGCGATGAGCTGATTGCCACATTTTATGAAGAGGTATTTTTTTTGTAATAGGTTTCCTTGGGGAATGTTGTTTGGTATGATGGGCTAAGTTACTTTCTCGAGTTGCGCTAACATTTTTAATTTGACATTGTATAATTAATTAAGAATGTCAGAGTTCGCATTACTCTTTTCAACGTGTTCATTTTATGGCATTTCAGGAGGACGTAAAGGTGTTATTCGAAGCTATCTACGAGGCAAAAGCTGATGGTTTCATAATTTGGGGAAGCTCCAACGACGTGAACTCCAAAGATAAATGCGCAAAACTACATGACTATATTTACAATGTCTTTGGACCAATGATAGTCAATTATACAAAGTATAGTCTTAAAAGTTATGATTTAGACGAAACAGTAGAAATAAATTTAGTACCTCCGAATATTTTATTAAATGAAAGATCAGATCAACCAAATAGTAATGTAGATGAAGTAAATATTAATATAAGTATTGTTGAAAATAGTACAAATAATAGTGTGAAACATGAAGTAGTAAGTTATAATGATACAGATATAAGCATAGATAATAGATACAATCCAGAAGACCAAATAAAAAATATCACGAGTACTATACAGAATACACACTTTATTGATGCAGTAGACAATTCAACAAAAGACGAACAAATTACTACAGAAAATAGTCAGACATCTGTGGATGAGAAAACCCAAACCAATACTGAATCGGGATTATTGATAAGTCTATTTACAACAGACAGGACTGAGACCACAGACAGCACTACGCATACGAATGCTTTTGAATCGACCACAGAATTTACAACACAATCTTCTACAACTCAAGACAAAGATTTCATATTCCGGACGACAAACACGGACATACCTGAAGTCAATACAGAAAGTGTAACAAAGCATGACAATCAATCTTTCCGAGGCGATCTCTCCACTGAAATGACCACAGAGTCACATACTACTACTACTACGAAGGATGTACACTACACCACAACTGAAAGCAATTTGATATTAGAAGAGATCACAACGAATGAACCACAAACATATTTAGGACATCCTAAAAACAATTCACGCACAGGGAAAACACTTTACGACTTAAACCCCGAAGATTCAAAACTAAGTAATGACAAACAGAGTGCTACAGTAGTGTCTTTAATAGACCTTGTTTCAACTGAAGTTGAAAGAGAAACTTCTACTCAAGAAACCTACACAAACACTAAAGAAGAAATCAATGAAATAACTACGCTCAGTAACAAAGAAGTTACGACCACTGAATACTTTATTAGTACAATATCTGAAGAAAGACAAGGCATACAAGACAATTTCGATCTCGGTGTAGAATATCTTCCCAGTACAACAGAACAGGTTGATATATTTTTCGTTGTTCTAAATTAGTTTTATAAGTGTTAAGTACGGTTTGTCTTAATATGTTACGTCATATACATTTATTTCAGCTTACGAATTAAATAAAAAACGATACATATACTATTCGTAAACAATATGGGGTAGGAAACTAAGAAATAGTGCTCTGATTCATTTGGTGATTACGTGTGAAAATCTCGCGACTAACAAACTGTCTCTCGATATTTTAGTACCCTCGATATTAGCATTTCATATAGTTAATCTTCTTGGATTTCCCATTAGATTCTTTACTTCTTTCTACTCCCTTCTAATTTTTACTAAATACTAATTCTCTTTTCTTTTCTAGGTGTCAAAATCGGCTTCCACATCTCTAGAAAAGCACAAACTATTGATCTGCTTCCTTCTCTACTTCACTTCCTTCGCGCGGTGCGTGTGCGATATCTTTCACCAGTGTACTTAGTTCTTAAATAGATTGAACTGTTCATTACAAAATAGACCTTAAGTATAGTTTGTTGACGTTTAAAATATATCTGACAGTCCTGTTATTTTGCACTTCCTTGAAGACTTACCAAATGACTGAGACTTAACTATAAAATCAATGCCTGTCAAGTTTATTCTGAAAGCTAATGAACTCCACGTACTTAGGTACATTTTGATGGTATACTGGTAAGAGGAATTCACTATCTTACAAAAAGGCTTAACGTAGTCAGTAAACAATTGCGTGGTAGAGCCTGGATAGTAAAAAGAACGAAAGGAAATTTATTAAGTGGTTTAAAAGATACTCTCGTATGAGTAAAGATGCACTGAACAACTGTTACTGTGCAGCTATAGTTATTGTCAAAATTTTTGGTAAGAAAGTGTAAAAACCCTTCATAGGACACGAAGACAGTTTCTCTTTCTTTTCGGAGATCCAAGACCAGAAAATGGGTCATGTCCTTGTACCATGAGATTTTACAGTAATATTGTACTCACTGTGTGACAGAGATAGCGCTAGATGAGTGGTGTAGCGCTGTCACTGTCACACAGCGTAAACAATATTACTTTATGACTTCATGGTACGGGGCCTGTACGTCGATAATAATCGTACGACGTAATATTGTAAATAATAGTAATTTGTTGTGAATTATCTACAAGTATGTTTATTATTTAGACAATTTTGTGAATATTAGTATTATTAACTTAACGTTTAATCTGTGATATAACAATATAGTTTATAAGTATGTATAGATATTGTTCTAGTTACACAATTCGACAAGAATTCATTGAGATTCCACCTAAAATTGCTAATGGAGAAAATGTAGCCGTAAGGGCCGTTTTAGCGTGTATATAAATGATGATGTGAAATAGGCGAATGAGATTTGGACAATCTCAGGATCGTGGACAATTGAAGGTCCATGATCTCTGCCTACCCCTCTGGGAAACTATCGTGATGTACATACCTCAGCATACACTTTTTTTCAGCGTTTGTGTCCTCAAATGTTTGTAGTCTAAGAGAGAATTTGCCTAACTAAGTCAATAGCGTAGCCTATAAATACAGGTTCTCGGCAGACTTCAACAAAAGGCAAAACGCGCCGAGCATATTTGTATTGCTCGTGGTGTGTACGTTCTTGAATTGCATTTTCCGCATATGCCTGTATGCGAGCAGTGTACTTTGGCGGAATTAAGCATAGTTAATACCGTTTAAAATAATCAATTGCCTATTTTGAAATTTTATGATTGCCTATTGAATAATTTCCGATTGGACAGATATGGGCTGATGATGATGATGAATTTTAGACTCAAGACTTGTTTAATTACACCTTGTTTTCCAAATAGCCCCATTATACATCTGGCACCTGGTGAACTTCAATCTTATATAATTGAATATAAAAGCAGTTTTCTAAAAAAAAATATCTGTCAAAAATAGTGAGAAACGAAAGAGATGCAAGTATCGATCGTTGGTCTTCGCTCTTAAGTGGGTTTCATTCATTGTATAGAGATTCTATTCGGACTTGCATTTGAATTTAACTTTTAACGTTCCTTCCCTTCGGCACCAACGCAATGACACCACTCAGATCAAGTTACAATATTTTCGCATACAAAACTAATACTTCAATATTTAATTGTTGAGCTACACAAGCTGAGGCTCACGTTATATTGTCAAGTCTTTGTCAAATATGACTTGGCCACTGGAACTTGACCTAAATGGTGTCAAGTGGAAGGAACGACTTTTTCAGTATGTTTCTCTAAAGGCTTTTGAGTATACTTTCCCATGTGCACGTAGGTATACTGCGTGTAAGAGGACCCCGAGCAATGGTCTTAGAAACGTTGTTGGGCTCGTAAATATAAACAACTTTTACTATGGCAACAATCCGGGGAAAAGCAAAAAAAATTTCGGAGCCCAACAACGTTTCTAATACCATAGTTCAGGGTTCTTTTACACGCAGTATTTATAGTTCTTGTCGAATTGAAAGGTATAGCGGCGCAGAGTCTCTGATGTAAGTGCAAGGCACCTACATACACGTATGTCTGTTGCCTATTTTACAGTTAGGCCCTATGTAAAAATATTGCCAAATCTTATTTTTTTAACCAAGTGAATTTGGTGCAAAAAAAAGTAAGTGAGAATATTTAAAAAAAATTGCATATTAGGTAATTATGGTTCATTAGACTAAGAATTTAATATAAAATGTTGCCAAAAAAACCTACTTAACATGACAAAATATGAATTAATTATTTAGTACGTACTAATAAGGTGACCTGAAATACATAAATGTACAATAATTATACTATATTTTGTAAAATTCTGTAGTTTTTATTATCCTATATAGATTCCACCTTCGTTTTTAATTACCTTCTATTTTATTCTCTCTATCCCGATTAATGGTTACAGAAAGTTTATTCTCGAGTTTAAATACTGGAACAGGCCACATATGCTCTCCTTACTCTTACAGTTGGGAATATTCGTTCCAATTTCTGTCACAAACCCATAATATTTCGTACACCTACTTTGACAGATTTTCGTCCATACATCTATCGTTGAAGTCACAGTCTTCATACTCATGACATTGCTGACAGAAATAGGGACGTCAATCTGTCAAGTAAACGTCATGTAAAATCCTGTAATGAACATGAGGTTTAAAAAAATAGAAAAATGTTACAACAATTTATTCAGCAAAGGTAAGAACACAAAACAAAACACGTTAACGAAACACAAAACGGGAATTAAAATAAAACAATACAAAACTCAAACACCATTAAGCACGACGTAGCAATAATTCTTAAACAAAAGTGGCATTTCGTCGTCTGTTATGAAGTTCCTATCGGGGCGAACGCTCGCGAAAGGGTTGAATTTCGGCTCCGACGCCATTTTGAATTCCACGTGGGACAGATTTTTGACAGCTGTCAAGTCGCGGTGCATTTCGTTCATGGTGTAGGAGGTTACGAGGAACGGCACACGGGACTTGAAGATGCAGTCGATAGTGGCACTCCAAGGGTCACTTTTCGTGTAGCTCGACGATCTACTGATTGATGGGTTGAAGGCGCATACTGTAACAAAATATTTTTTAAGGGTGATATTCAAATATAATATTACATTTGGTGCTGCATTTTGTTGGTTCAGATTGTTAGGTAATATGATAGCATTCAGTGTCTACCAAAACACGATAATCACTCTTAGCAGAAAACAATCACCCACAGACTAAGCATTAAAATACAGACAGATACTACTAGAATAGATTCCCTTATCATTTGTCCACTTAAACCCCAATAATGACCTATGAGGCTTCATGACTTTAACCCTGTTTGGCGTTATGAGGACGAGGTACGATATGGTGCCGTGTGGTGACAGCGATTAGAATACATGTGTTACCACCCCAATCCAACATTTGCCGGGTCGTAAGAGGCGACCGAGGGAACTCTCCAGAGGCAGCAGCGCTCCTTGCCGCGTGGCGATTATTGGTATTTCCCCCAATCGATCATCTCCAGACAGCACCCTCGTTCAGCAGTGGTCGTCTTGTGTCTGGTGTTGGTGATATATATGATAACTTACCGATATCAGGTTTGACGTAGTCGGTGCTCTCGAAATACTGGTGGTAATGCTGTCTGTCCTGAAAGTGGAAGTGGAGGCGTCGCTTGTCTACCCTGCAGCTCGGGCATAGTCTGGAAGAATTGCAATTAATGTGAATGATGATGGGAACTGCCCATGCCATTTTTAGACAAGTGACATTCATATTTCTGTCCTTCGTGTCATATTTGTGTATGCAAAGTTTGGATTGAAATGAAGCATGGAAAAATTCCCATTCTGAGTCAACTCTAACCAAACACAACATACGAAAAATTACGTTCAAAATAAAACAGGAAACATTGAAAAATATTGAGCAGTGAAAATGTAAGAGTTATCATTTTCTGTCCCTTTTTACGTGGCAGGACGTTCTTAGGACCAAGCTGTCACTAGGGTAGTAGAAGTGGCAGTTTACATACATTAAGATTGAAAAGGGCAGACTGACGCTGACAGTGTGACAGGAGGATCTGAAGAGAGAAAGAAATTTGAGAAATCTGTCGCATCAATGTCATGGAAAAAGTAAGAATGGAATGTCGTGACGTGACGTCCAGAATTGTTATTACCACTTTCTCGGCAGACTTTGGTCGGTGTCAAAAAAAACTAAGGTATTTTGTTCCAAAACACGACGAGAGACTAAAGTAAGTAATTGGTCGCAATTTAAATTCCAAGACGCTTACTAATAACCATTTGAGAACCGAGATAGACGTTTACAAGAACGACTATTATAGGTAGGTACGACTTTACGAGCGAGTTAGGAATCAAGGTATATGTTCGACCAAGGATAACATTAATTCCGGTAACATATATCATTGGACATTACTAAAACGTATCTGATAGCTGTCCTTGGGTCTACATTACATGGTGTCCTTAACTCGTATTCTGAAACTCATCTCAAGCACAGATCTTTGTTCAAATAACGTTTGTCTCACTCTAAACTCGTTTGTGTAAAAGATACCGACTATGCATCTATGAGTCACTTGACTACAGAGATTTTTGCTAAGATTTAGTCTGGAGTACGGCGACCTGATAAAATTCAATACGCACTTGATCTTTCCAAGTAACTCCAATGGCAGATTGGATGGGTTAAGGTCAGCACCAATGAGCACCACGTTCAGAACTTCCACCTCCGGCTTCACGTGGAGGAAGAACGTCTCCCACTTGTAGAGGGAGTCCGCCTCAAACTGTAGCTCTGCGTTGACTATGTGGATGGTGAAGGCCGTACTCTGAAAAAAAAATACATACAAACACTTCACGCCTGTCTCCCAGACGAGTAGGCAGAGACTACAGATCTCCATTTGTCACGGTCCTGACAGTGACAGTGGGCCGGCCATATTAGCCGTAGAACCGATGACCGTTGGGACAAACGAGTTCTGGAGTGGAGACCGCGTCTCGGCAAATGGAGTGTAGGACGCCCTCAGGCAAGGTGGACTGATGATATACGCAAGATGGCTGGCAGAAGATGGATGCGTGAAGCCGAAAACAGATCACAGTGGCGTGCAATTGGAGAGGCCTATGTCCAGCAGTGGACAAGTATGGGCTGATGATGACATGATATCATAATCACCAGAATTCAAAGTGATGTCATGGATATAACATGATATCACAATCAAGGTATTATCATTCGTAGGTTATTGGTTTACTCGAGCATTGTGCTCTGACAGCAATTGAAAGATTGTGCGTAGGAAACCGGCTATAAAGGAAAACCTTGTGAGAAACCCTCACCACATAGGGTGTATGAACCAACTGTTACGTTGTACTAAAGCCTTCTCGGTTAAATACGCTTTGTAACCGAAAATATTTGCTTAGAAAGTGGTTTGGGATTACAATGGTTATTATTCTACTACCTTATTTGCACCATTTTTGTAAACAGCGTCCATTTTGCTCTTATAAAGTTGATAAGCGAAGCCGGCGGTTAGTGGAGCAGTTGCCAGCTGGGTCAGCGATGCATATTGGATATCCGACATGTCTGAGGACAAGGATCTGAGGTATATAATTAAATAACAACAAAGGACTGTGATATTGTTCTACTAAAAATACTACTAGAGAAAAATCAGCAAATGGCATCTCATTTTGTAATAACACCATTATGAATCCGTTATGAATCAAGTGAAAAAAATATGTTTTTTGACTTGATGTCCTTGAATAATCGGTAAATTTTAGTCAGTTGAGCATTAACGCCCGCTTCTTCTATGTAGACCACTAACCACAGTACTATACATTATTATTAGCACTGTACATTATTCCGGACATTCAGATATGACTTAACCTCTTTTTTACCAAGATATTGTATCAGCATTATTCATAACGTTATTATATCTATACTGTTTACGTAAGTTTATCTTATTACTATGAGTTGATGTGTGGATTTCTCTCTCCGTCGGGTTACGGCGGAACACCAGCGCCGCAGGTAACTGGGGCATTATGTTGAATCGGGACACTTTTACTAGCGTGAGAGCTAGCACACGCTCAGTACTAACCACTGCTAGTTGGTAAGCTGTCATTTTTTCCTGTTCTTTTTTGTTGTTGTGTCATTTTATATTTTTGCTTGTTGTTTTTCTTTTATAATTTTGGTGTGTTAGTTCTTTAGTTAGTAGATAAATATATAGTACATACAGATATGTTTTATTCTTTTTTTAAATCTTACCAATTTTAGTGTCATACATATCAGCAAGGAGTCGGTTAATATTGTCTGTGATCCTGCAGTCACCGTTCAACACCTTGGTCGGCAGAACCGGCTCCAGTCGTCCCCTGGTGAGCTGGTACACCACCAGCTTGTGGTATAGGGAGTAGGAGGGACACCAGCGGCTGTGAGTCTTCGGAAGATGGTCCGGTGACGACGCACAGTACGATATCTGTGAGTAGGATGAGAAGAAAATGAAACGAATAACAGTCTACACATAAACGCGAACGTTTTGATGGTAATTTGTCATTATTGACGGCCGGCATGGACTAGTGGTCAGGACATCTGCCTCTAGAACGACGGTCGCGGGTTCGATTCCCGCCACGGACATAGTGCTTTAGTGATGAGCTGAGGCATTTGTTGTGTGCGTCTGGGTGTTTTATTTATCTATGTATGTATTTACAAGTATTTATGTAAGTATATCAGTCTCTGGCACCCATAGTACAGGGTATCCTAGTTTGGGGTCAGGTGACCGTGTGTAAAAAAATATATTTATTTATTTATTTATTATTTTACGCCAAAACTTCTCTCTATTTCAATCATTAAGGACTGTATGGCAATCAATAGTTCCTGGCGTCTCTCATGATGTAGTTTTGGACAGTTACTATATGAGAGCATTTTCACTATTGAGAATAATTTATTAAGACGGATATAAATCTCTGTCATTCCACAATATGTTCCCACCTGACCGCATCCTTTACAGTCCGCCAGGTCACCCTGCCTCCACTCCCGGCATCAGCGCATACCCGTGGGTACAGGAGACACTCCTGCTCCCACGCCTGCAGCGATCGCTTCAATATCTTCTCGCAGGAGAGAATGGTCTGCATGCGCAACAGCCGGTAGTTCTCTCCCGACATGCCATTTGCATCTGCGTATATGTGCTTTTGACCTGATGAATGGTATGTATCTAAATTATTAGAGGACACCCCGGAGTTTGTGGCTTTAATTTTTTCTAATTAAGTGCATGAGAAAAACGATGCAAGGTTTCATGTACCATCGATTTCAAAACGTATTATTAAGTGCACAGAGTTATTAACGAACTATAATTTACTGTGGGTAACCCTCGTCATAGGTATAATGCTTAATATGTGATGAAGAGTAGGTTAAGCCTTCGTACTCCATGTTTACCTACTTACCTTTTAAATGTATGATAGTGGTAACGGCGAAGCACAGTGGTTGATGATGACACCAGTCCTCTTCCTTATGCTTCTGGCTGCAGTAGAAAATTAAACTGCAGAAGTTGCAAGTCACTCGTGTCTTCAAATCTTTTTTACACACGTGACAAGCATTCGCGAGGAACACCTTCCTGAAACTGTATTTATAAACATATTCCTCGTTGTCATTTGTTACACATGTTACGGATTCGTTTTTAGCTTTGAGAATTTTTGGTTTTCCTTCAGTTTGAGATTCCTTTGATTCCCTTTTGGATTTCTCGATATCTTCGGAATCTTTTATTTTTACTTTAGCGAGTATTGTGTTCGGTGTTTTATTCCTTTCCTTTTTGTAGTCGGTCTTACTCGATGGCACAGGAATTTGTGGATGGCCTAACAAGTTTTTTGACGGCGAAACTGGGGTTTCTTTTTCTTGTTTAGCTTGTTCCGCCTGTTTATCTTCATCAGGCTCAACCTTTTCAGACTCTTGAACGGAATGAAAAGTTTCATTTGCATCGGTATCTTTAGCCAATTGCTCAAATGTTTTGTTGACGTCATCGGAACTGGATGTCATAGCGTCTTCAAAATCTTCAATAGGTTCGAAATTAGCTTTGTTTTGGCTGTCTACGGATGCATCTTCTACGTCGAGTTGTTTATCTGAAGTATCAGATTGTTGTTTTCCTTGAGGTTTGCTGCTTTCCTTGGAAACTGTTTTACTTGTTTTATCATCCTGGTTTGTAGACTTTTCCGTAGACTGAACGTGACTACCTGCCTGCGAAATAGAAGTAGTAGTGCCAGAGCTAGTAGTCTGGGACTGAGTTGTCTCTTGTTTACCTTTTTTCTTGGATTTATTTTTACCTTTATTTTCTTTTCTTTGTGGTGGAATTGGTACATCAGAAGATTCCGTTATGATCGGTTTAATTTCACTTTCAGTTTGAATAGATGTATCTGGATGTAATACAATAGGGTCCTTTGTTTCACAAGAAGTCTCAACTATCGGCACATTCTCTGAGCATTCTTTCATTTCTTTTTTTGTTTCGACACTTTGAGGCTTACTTATCAAAGGTATTATTTCGACAGTTCCTTGTTCTTCGGATTTTTCTAAAGCGGTCAACTCAGCTAAAGATCTTTCAATGGACAAACGTAGTTCCTCCATATCTCTGTTTACTTCTAGAACTTTTGACTTCAAATCGGTTTTTTCAGCTGGTTCTTCTAGTATAGTTCCTATTTCAGTAACCGTAAAACTTGTAGTCATTATGTTATCCGGTGATATTATAGGTGTTTCACCAGAACCAACTATTAATGGAGTGTCAGGAATCGTAACAGAAACCTGCAAAGATTGCGTGGAAACTTCCTGTATGACCATATTATTATTTATATCATCCATAAACTGTTCACTAGCTGAACGTGGGTGCTCTATCTGGTCAGGAGTTACATCTCCGACTGCTGCTGGTAAGATAACTTCTCTAGTAATATCATCTTCTTCGTGAACAACCGGATTGCTGATGTCAATTTTGAGACATTCAGATATTGTAGAAACTGCATCCACTTTTGTGTCCAAAGATTTTCTTTGTGGTTTTGGTGATTTTTTGTGTTTCTTATTTTTGGCTTCGGGTTCCAATTGGTGATGTTCTTTGGTTTCTTTCGTGGCTGGTGTGTTGAATGCGACTGGAGCTTCAATGATATCCTTTGTCTCACTTATTGGATTAAGTAACTTCTCTGACATGTCTTTTTGTTCTGGTATGAACGGAATAGTTTCAATTGAAGCATCGTCACTTTTCACTTTTATTTGAGAATCGATTTCGAGATCATGTTTATGTTTCTGTTTTTTCTCCACCGGTTTTGCTATTTTCGCTTTAGGTTTAGCACTGGTTGTTTCCTGAATTGCCTCTTCTTTGCCTGCGACAGTCTCAGTTAATTCTTGATTTTCGAATTTTAGTTCCTCTACAGTTATTTTGGTTTCATCTGATACTTTTTCTGAAGGTATTGCCAATTCGCTTTCTTTAGCAGTGCTCGATATTGTTTCAACTTTTTGTACAGGCTCTTCGATTTTACGGTCACAGAGGGGATCTATTGGTGGATTTTTCTTATCTTTTCTTTTGTTACGTTTACTTTTTGATTCCGTTATCGGAGATTCATCTGGATTTTTATCATCGGGTGCCATTTTCTCTGATACTTCCAATTTTATTTGTTTTTCATCATTGTCCGGTAACATTTCAGACTTTCTGTCTATTGGTTTTATTTCTTCTTTTTCTTTAGGTTGCGTTTCTATTTCGGGACGGGGTTTAATGTTTTTCTCCTTCGATTTATTTTTAACGTCTTGAATAACTACAGTTTCGCCATCAACTTTATTTTGTGATGCATCTTTACTTTCTTGATCAGGCTTTCCGATTTCAGATTTAGTTGCCTCATTTTTTGGTTCCACTACTTTTTGAGAATCTGCAGTTAATGCAGTAATTTCATCTGCTTTCTCCGACCTCTCAGAATCAGTCCGATTCTTCTTACCCTTTCGATTCCTTTTTTTTGTTTTGCTTTCTTCACTTGGGTCACTTTGTACCGGAGCAGGAATTATAGGCTCAATTATTTTCTCTTCTGTTTTCACCAATTGTTCCTTTTCTTGATTATTTTCACTAGTTTTGTTCTTCCCCTTCTTTTTTCTACTAGCGGGAGCTAGTGAAGCTCCATCTTCAGATGCTTTTTCTTCTGAAACGCTGTCCTTCATAATTTCAACGGACACATCATCATATTTTGCGTTTTCCTCCTCAACAATCTGTTCATGCTTTTTCTTTTTACCACGATTTCGTTTAGGTTTCTTTGGACTGTCATTGTCACTTTCTGCTTCTTTACTTTCTGCCGCCGACTCTGGAACAACTTCACTGACAATTTTTGGAACTCGGTCTTCAGGTATCACTGCACTTTCAACTTTTTCCACTAGCACTGGTAAATTCACTTTCTCAGGGTCATTTTCACTAGGTGTAACGGCCGGTGGGGGAATTGGATTGGTTGGTTTAGCGGAGCGTTTTTTGTTCTTATTTTTCTTGTTCATTTTCGTTTATGGTTATCTAGATAGAGCGTCGCGGCTAGACTGAACGAAATCAAACACTGTGAGATGCTTTGGCTCTTTATTCGCGTACGAACATGTCTTTTAAATGTCATCGTATTAAATATGCCATACGACATCTTTCGCGGTTGATAATAAGAGCGACAATCCTCTGTAATGCTCCTAGAATGAACCGGGAAGTGTCGTTTGCCAAATCGTCATCAAATGCTCCGAGTTAGTTACTGTGCTATTTATACAAGTGCATTTCGCTGATTGAATTCTCGTTAGTGTTGCTTCTTAATGCACTTAATATTATTTATGGCATACAGTCCAAAAATAAACTTGTACTCATGATCAAATATTCGATGATTGTATGATTATCAAATTACTACCTAATACGTTTTACAACAAACTAGAGGACTCATTAGAAAGAGAGAGGAGGGTTTCACTCTCGCTTATATCGCTCAATGATGTAAAATTAATGATAATTTGTCATTACATATCCTCCAATGAAAAAGACAACGGCGATGATATATAATCACTATATTGAATTACCGTTGTGATAGTATTAAATGACAATCATTAATACCCTAAAATTTAATCTAAAACTTAGTTAACTGAACTTACAACAAATGCTCCATTGGACACTTTTGGAATTGGCCTAGACAGGAATGTTGTAACGATATAGTGTCCATTTGAGTTGCCTTCAATAAATTAATTTATAATAGTAAGTTATTAACTGATAATTCCTGATATAATTGTAGTACTTATGTTGGGACAGTCTCTAGATATTGTAAAGGACTAAAAAAATAGGCCTGGACCACAACCTTTTCAAAATTAAAAGGTTAAGCCTAGTATTTTAGAAATGTTTTTAATAGAAAAGGTTTCCTAATTACTTTATTCGCCATGGCACTACTAATATTAATTTTAAGGTTTCTAATGAGAAATAGTATAATTCCAAAGAAAAAAGAACCAACTTCATCCAGTACTAGACCCTAGACCATAAAGTTTTCCAAGATCCCCCTCGATTTATCGGGTTTGCTCAATCATTCATGATCAAAACCTTACTATTGATGACTGGCAGAAGATGCATGGGAGAAGCGGAAAACAGATCACTGTTGCGTGCAATTGAAGAGGCCAATGTCCAGCAGTGGACAAATATGGGATGATGCATTTCACCACCATCTTCTTTCCAAAAAAAAAATCGTTTCATGAACGACGGAGTTTACCGAGAACAAACATTTAAAAAAAAGAAATGCGGTTGAATACTCCTTTTTTGAAGTGGCTTAAAAATAGACCTGCAATTTGATAAAAAATAAGCAAGCCTTGATTTGATGCAAGGAACAGATCATCGCCAATTATTCCTTTAATACTCGTCAATTCGTTTTTAAACCTTACTGCGTGTAAAAAGACCCCGAGCAATGGTCTTAGAAACTTTTTTTTTCGTTTCCTTGCATTCCCGTTCAACATTTCTAAGGCCATAGCTCGGGGTTCTTTTATTTGCAGTAGTACAAAAAATACAGCCAATCTTGGACATTTTAATTGACACAATAGATAAAAAATAAAATAAATACACTTCACGCCTTTTAATCCCAATAGCTTGATCTTCATAATAATTCTCATAACAATCGAAACAAATATTGTTTCTACATTATGTGTTGCCAAATGTTGCACAAGCGTCGACCCAGATACTAAATTTATTGTTTAGGGTTCCGCTTGTGTCGCGTACACTGCGAAGTACCTGCATGGCATGACCCTTTTTTATAAAAAAAAAAAGCTAGCGGACCCGACATAACGTTGTGTAAACCATGAATTGATTTCGAATGAAATTTATTTACTTGCGTATATTTTTCTTTTGAATAGACAAAGAGCAATAGATACCTACATCAACAAATCGCACACTTATCCTTTATTAGTATTCATGAGAAAATCTTTCGTTAATAAGGAATAACCAGGATACCGCAGGGCCGCAGGTAAAACCATATGGCACAATCGAGATCGAGTTTGCATCGAGAGTATGAATTTATTTTTCGTTTTACGGCATTGACACCTTCATAGGTATTATATATATACCTCTACATATCTATGTATATGTACCTATCCTGTTTTTATGCTTGTCCTAAAATGTTAACAACCATGACAGCCATAACCTTAAACAAAATGTCAAACAGAAGTTTAGTGTTGAAGTGCTAAATTTCCATTCGAATAATTCATTTTAACCATTTCTCGGACAGTGAATGGTTATATCCGTCATAACAATAAAAAAGCTATTGTGTCTATTTTACTCTGCACCAATGTGTTAACTCTTAACGTCATTACTAGCAATGCTTGTTATTCTGGTAAACTATGCAAACGTTTTTTTGCATATTTGGAAAGTATAAAAAATAGTATACATTCCACTGATAGAAACTAGTTACATACTAATACAATCTAAGTCCACAGCGGCCAACAAGTTTATTTATGTCACTTAATAAATTTTCTAACGTCGACACAAAACTACATTTAGAAATGAGATCGCCCGATTCCGAGTTCATTCGTGCTAAATATTATTACTTTATCCTATATGTTTCCATTACCTTATAATCTAAAATTATTTTGCGTCTGAAACCATTTTAAACATCATAATTTGAAAGAGAAAAGAACCGACTTCTCTACTTCAGCCTCTACGATTTTTTAAAAGTTTTCCTCAGTTTATCTGGGATAGTTAATACGACGAATAATAAAATACAGCTACGGAACCCGTAACTATTTTTAATTTTAACTCTCATCTCAGAATCTGACACACACCCCTCTTTAGCCAAAAGTCGACATATGAAAGGGTTGTCCTCATTCAATATTTCCATTACCAACGTAAGCTTAACTCTTGTGTGGTACAAAATGTATGAATATCAAGTTCTTACATTGATACAAAGATCACTTTACCACCGGTCCATAATAAAATTAAAAACATAAAATTTTAGTCCAACTTACGTCGGTACCATCCTATTGTTATTTTTAATATGTTCAAGTAATAACAATACTTTTTTATTGTGATATATTTTTTTTGTAACTGTCCAGTGTATAGATGGGTCAAGCGTTTTATGGAAAGGGTTTTTTAAAACAAAAGGTTTTTTGACTTTCTGTTTTGCATTGGCCTTAAAACTGGTTTCATAAAGATTACTTTTTTAATCATTTTATCATATTAAAAGAAATGCTGACTGACTGACGGGTTGACAATTACATCCATACATACTTTTAGGATTTCCATGATAAATTGAGGGGAAATGCAATAGCCACGCTTGGCAGGCGAGTTGACCATAGAAATCCATGCGACGCGTGATGATGCTTTTTGATTAGAGTATATGTGCTCATTTTTTGAAAATAATTTCTTCTTCCTAAATTGCATCTATACGATTACAATGATTGCATATATGACCAAGTTTTAATTTTTTTGGGAAAAATGTTTGAAATGCGTCTTTAACTATCATTAAAATTACTATAAAGTATGTATTTATCGAAACATAGGCGCATTTAACTAAACTTTTTAGACAATATTTCATTACTAATTAAAATGTGTTGTATTTATATATTACAAGCGCAGGTAAAGCCGCAGGCGAAAGCTAATAAAAAAAAGATAGGGTGAAATGTATGACGTGTGCTTTATGTTTTAGTAGGGATAAGAGGTAAGGGGTGTGTGGTCAATGAGGTATGAAAAATAGGTAACACAAAGTGGGCCTGACTTACAATTGGAGGTTGTGGGATACTAGGTAGGTATATTTTTATTTCGACTATACGGGAGACAGCGGGTTGTGGGTTATTCGAGCAGGGGCCCGGACAAACCTAATGTCGTGATGATGACGTGGTGTGGTCCCATGTTGTCGCCCAGATTAGTGACAAAGAACGGGGGACCGGGACGGGTTCTACAAATCTGAGACGAGTCCTGCAGGACGCAGTGCGAGGGTGACACCAGTGCGTTCTTAGGACATCCCGGAGTTACCCGACACGCACCGCCGACGACCACCGGAGGGGTTTTAGTCGGTGAGAGTCCGACATAACCTAGTCCCTCCCCTGGGCGACTGGGTATCCATAACGGATTTCCCCTCCGAAAGAAAAAAAAAAGGTAGGTAGGTTTTAGGACTCAATTACCAATGAGTCTTTTTTCAGAGCTTAGGTACAATACGCAACGCTCTTACGTTTAAGAAAATCATGGTGATGTATCGCGTAGAATTCCATAAGATGCGTGAAATCTCTGACAATGATAAGGTCGTCATTGGGTTAAATAAGCTTGGCGAACCGTGGGCATTTGATTCTTCCTACCCTATTTTGTAATTAAACGATGTTTCATGTAGTTTTAATGGACGCTTTGCGGCTTTTGTGTTAAATCGTCATAAAATACACACATCAAAAGTGTCTAGGGATCAAGAACATTATTAGCTCTAAAAAAAAATCTAATTTATTTAAATCAAATCTAATCTTCTGGATTGGTCTCCTACGTAATTCCCCATGGCTGTATCCATGACTTATCACCACATTTTGAATAAATTATGAATGAATTAAGTTTTTGTAAAATATGTATATTCATGATTGCAATCTTCTAAAATGTACTTAATGTAACCTAACGTAATGATACCTAACTAGCTGCCCCGGTAAACATTTGTTTTGCTTCTGTATCATGTGTATTGGGAGAAATACAACTGACAGATTCATAAAAAATAGATAGTACTATACTGTTGGCGGTAGTCAGCAAAACAAGTACACGTATTTGAATTTAAATATTTTTTATTAAATCAATTTACATTAGTGTAAAACTGTTTTAAACACAAATTACGCATTTTTGTGGTACGTGTGTGAGATACGTTAATAAAATACTGGCTCCTATGAGTTAGGTTGACTAAAATCCAACTGACGACAACACAGCTGCTCCATTTGTAACGGTCATTGAACTTTCACTATACATAACTACACCATGTCTATCCAAGAGTTCTTAGCCACACAAAAGTCCATCCAAGAGTCACTGGATAAAAGGATGTCCGACTTTGAGACACGGCAGCTGAAGCTGGCTGGTAACTCGCCATCAGCTGACATCACCGCACTGACAAGAGACTTCACAGAGTTTAAAAGCACAGTTTGGAACCTGCTGCAGTTGCTTCAAAACCAAGTGCAAATACTTATGGCGAAGTTTGACGACCTTGAAGCCTATAATCGCCGCAAAGTCCTTCTGTTTGGTGGCATCAAGGAGCAGGATGGGGAGGATCCAACAGCCACAGTCCTCACTATTATTAGCAGCACTATGTTGGTAAAGGACATCACAGCCTCCTCCATCTGCCACTGTCACCGTCTCGGCAGACCCAGCGACAAGCGGCCGCGGCCAATACTTGTGCGGTTTACGAATTACTCCAACAAACTCGCAGTATGGAAGAACAAAACTAGACTGAAGACGTCGGCCATCGTTGTGAGTGAGTTTTTGACCCGCGCGCGGCAGGAGATCTTCTCACGAGTCCGTAGGCACTTCGGTGTTTCCAGCTGCTGGACGCGAGATGGAGTTGTCTACGTCAAGCTGCCCAACGGAGAACGCTCGCGCTTCGACTCCATGTCGCAGGCGGAGCAGGCGGAGTCCACATTCACTCAGCCTCGGCAGCTGCAGGCGGCGCCTAGTCCCAGGGACACGCTTACGGCCTCCAGAGCCGCAGGATCCAGGTCCACAGCGCCTCAAGCCCCAGTCACCAGAAAGGCTACAGGGCATTTAAAAAAACCGCAGCGGCTAATTTAATGGCATTGTGCATATCAGGAACTTTTTCTATTTCTTTTTCAAAGTGTCATATTTTTGTTTTCGGTGTTTGTTATTTTGTTATCCTTTTTTATTCCATTTAATTTTAAATTTTTATTAGTCTGTGCCTGCTTCTTGTATTTCTGACTTCTGACTACCTTCATTTTTCGGCCGCCGTCGTGTCGCGTTTCGTTTATGCTAATAACTTGTTCATATATTTTTGTTTACTTCAAGTGTTTCTTTCACTTCGATTGCGCTTGATTTCTGTACATGAGCGAGTGCACGAAACGACGACGGTCACGTGGTCGATAACGTTCCGTTAGAAGCAGAATATTTATGTTGTATTTTGAATATGTATATCCTAAGTTGTTTTTTCTTTTATGTCAACACTTCAATGTCGTCAGTTGGGTCCCGACCTGACTTTATATCCGTGCTTTATATTGTGCTTTTGTTTTGTTTGTATAATTGTTCTCTTTTTATATAATTTATTTATTTATTGTTTATTAGTATATTATATTATGACACACAATTATTGCGTCGCAACCTCCAATAGTTCTAGTTCCTTCCATAGTGCCAATGACAGTTTCTTTGTCCTGAGCGATGCTTTAAGTGATGAATTCAGCTCTTACCCAAAAAACTTCAATGTTTGCCACGTAAATGCACAGAGTGTTCCGAGCCACTACGCTGATCTCGCCGAAACGTTTTCATCTCGACATATTGATGCGGTCCTTATATCCGAGAGTTGGCTCAAACCCACGCTTCTATCCACCAGCTACTCGTTGCCTGGATTTGTGTTAATAAGGAATGACAGGACTGCCAAAGGCGGTGGTGGCGTGGCAATCTACCTAAGAAGCCACATACCTTATAAAGTTATTCTCCAAACCCCCTCGGAATACTCTGCATTTGCCGAATGTCTCTTCCTTGAAGTATCGCTCAGGTCAAAAATAGTACTTGGTGTAGTGTATGCTCCACCAAGTATTGATTTCTTTAATCAATTTGAAATAATACTTGAGCCCCTTGTTTCGGATTACACACATCACGTAATCATGGGAGACTTTAACACTTGCCTTCTATCCGATTCGCCGCGGTCGACAAACTTTAAGTCAATTATTAGGTCAGCCAATCTGTCAATCCTCCCATTAGCTCCCACTCATCACTCGAACACGACTGACACTCTTCTTGACTTGATTATAGTCCCCGACCCTGATGTCGTTGCCTCTTATGGCCAATTCCCAGCCCCTGGTTTCTCTCATCATGATTTGCTTTTCCTCTCATACAAGTTAAAGCCTCCCAAATCAATCCCTGTAACAGTTTTTCGTCGCAATCTAAACTCTATTGATGTCGAGAGGCTTAGAGCTGATGCTGCAAATTCGGACTGGACTTCTGTTGCATCAAAAACCAGTGTTGATGATATGGTACAGGCGCTGTGTAGTCAAATCACATCATTGTACGACAAGCACGCCCCTTCTAGATTAGTCACTTTAAAACATAAACCGTCCCTGTGGATCAACCCTACCGTACGCAGAGCTATGGTGAATCGTGACCATGCTTTTCGCCAGTACAAACGGGATCGCAGCGACGATAAATGGTCGGTGTATAAGGCTGCTAGGAATAGGTGTAATATGGTAGTGAGATATGCCAAGCGCGCATATATATCCCATCAGATTGAACAGTCCTCTCCTGCTGGTGTTTGGAGGTTTCTTAGATCACTCGGTATAGTTAAATCCAAAACAAAACCTTTTGCTGTCGGTACCTTTGATTTAATGGATTTAAATAACCACTTTTCGAGGTGCACACCCCTTCAACCCAGCACAAAAACCAGCACAATTGACAACATTAAAAACCTTCCCAGACCTAAAATTCCATGTTTTGAATTCTCTCCGATCAATGTGGATAACATAAAAAAAATCCTGACTTCTATCAAATCGAACGCAGTAGGCTGCGATGACATTGGTAGATTAATGATACTTAACATCACGGAAAATGTCTTACCCATTATTAAGAGCATAGTAAA
>SJJU01003516.1:0-10017 GCA_012932125.1 Conopomorpha cramerella
GCTTGGTGAACCGTGGGTATTTGCTTTAGCAAGTGCCTCTGCCTACCCCGCTTTGAGATTAAAGTTGTGAAGTGAATGTGTATGTGATGTGTGGAATTAGGTAGGAGACCATTCCAGAAGATTAGATTTGATTTTAATAAATTAGATTTTTTAGAGCTAAAAATGTTCTTGGTCCCTAGACACTTTTGATGTGTGTATATACATCTCTCGCTTTCCGATTTCGGGTAGGCAGTGTGAAAAAAAAACGTGCATCGAAATTGTTAACCATCAAAATCTTTTAATTAGTAATTTTCGTAATAAACTCAATGGAACTAGCTAAACCGCAACTATCATTATTGCAAAACGTTTTTGACATAGATGTTCAAGGTAATTTGCGTGTGATTCGATCACTAAATTCTAATATATGTATAAGTGTTAATTTCATAATAATTTCTTTGGCAAGTGTTATAAACCGCTTTGCAATAACTAGTTATAATATTCATATTTATTTTATTCAAAAGAATAAAACGCTGGCGGATTTAAATCTCAGCGTGAACGCAGTGGGACTTGCTAAGCAATTTTCCAAGGTTCACCATTCATACCTATTTAACGTGATGGGTATTATGTGTCCATCGCTGTTAAAAAGTTCACACACGTATGTGTGTTTCATCATGATTTTTCATGATCATCCTTTACCGCAAGAACGTTGTGTAGAGCACATTTATTTTTTGTAATAGTTTGACCACCATCCTTCCTGATGTTAAGCAGCGATGCGATCTACGATGGAGCATACTTTTTATTTCACACAGTTCATTAGGCACCTATTCACCCGTGACTAGAAGACCTCCAGACTATACTGCGCAGGAAACACACCTGGTAAATGATTACACATCCTGGCGGTTCGCACTATGAAACTTGACGCAAACCGTTTTGCGATTCTCCTATTTGTTATACTGTAAAAGCGCGATAGGGGTATCAAGCGGTATAACTCCGCAGTACATTATCTTGAAAAATGCACCTGATAGAATACTGATAGGGTCGCAACCATATTATTATTATTACGATGCTTTAGTCTCAAGCTCAAACCAAAAACAACTAGACTTGCAATCCGAAAGTGACGTTTAGAGTAAAACGAGACAACGATATGATAAACATGCAGGAGTGAAAGAGTAAGAGATATTTATCTCCTATCCCTTACGGCGTAGCAGGGTATTTTATGTACTTCCGAACCCAAACTGTCACTTTTACTACCAAAATGACAGTTTGGTTCCAGAAGTGCATACAACTTCCATACATATTGCTTAGAAAAAGAAAGACTGAGGTTGGATTTATAAGCCTTCTAGCAAGTAACACTAGAGGAAATCAGGTATTAGTAGTACCAAGTGGTTAGTATAGCTGTTAAGGTATTTTCAAACAGCCCGAACATATTCTACTCGACTGGCTAATGATATCGATAATGCATCGTCGTATAATTGGTTTCGAAAGAAAAAAAATAAACTTCCCGCCTTTTAATCCCTTTTAATCCCAAAGCGGGGTAGGCAGAGGCACTTGCTTAATAAGCAAATGCCCACGGTTCACCAAACGTATTTAACCCAACGTGACAGGGGGTGAGCCCATCGCCGTTATAAGGTTGACACACCTTGTGGTGTGCGGGTTTCATCACGATGTTGTCCTTCACCATACGAGCGTTGCGTTGCGTACATAGGCTCTGAAAAAGAGTCCCTTTGGTACACGTCCAGTAGCCGGACTCGAACCTCGACAAGTATCCGACCAACTGGACTACAGACACTCTCGAAAGAAATCTCCATATTTATAATATCTAGCTATAGTACTGTATTTCGTACGCACTCAAGAATAGAATACATTTGGGCATATTTTTAGCTTCGTAAAGTTATTAAAATGCACATATTCCTGACATCGCCGTGTATTCTTTTCATCGTTAATCTGATAACAGTATATAGTCATTAGTTATGTATGACTCATAAATGTGTTGAGGTGTAATTTGTGTTTAAGAAGAAGTTGCTTTGCTCATATTAATAACGGCGAATAGAATACATGTGTCACCACCCCAGCCCAACTTTTCCCGTCGTCGTGGGGGTCGTAAGAAGCGACCGAGAGAACCCTCCCTCCGTTCTCTGTGAGTTAAACCAAAACACCACTGCGATTGCCCACCGGCCTGCCTAGCATTGCGATTATTGGCATTTCCCCCAAATTATCATAGTTTTTGGGGTATGCCCTCATCCAGCAGTGGAAGTCATATGGATAATAATAAAATGAGTCGTATGAAACTGTATGATGTTTATTACAGCTTCTTGGAAATACCGTCGGCGCATTCGCCGACGGTATTTCCAACGTACTCACCCACAACTCATTTAACGTATAACAAACTTTCGCATTTATGCTTTTACAAGTACCTAGTACAATACATACAAATGTTAAAGCGAAATTAAAACAGGATGTGGAACTTGGACTTACCGGAGTCTGTGTTTCCTGCGCAGTATAGTTTGAAGGTCGTCAAGTCGCGGGTGAATAGGTACCTACTGAACAAGTGTGCTCCATCGTAGACCACATCGCTGCTTAACATCAGGCAGGATGGTGGTCAAATGCTTGTTCATAGTGATTTCAAAAAAATATTCCTTTTTATAATCATCATCATCCCTTATTCGCCCTCTGTTGGATATAGGCCTCACCAATTGCACGCCGTTGTGATTTATTTGCTACAGCAACAATGAAACTACATTTTCACCACAGAAATATCTTCATAAGATAAGTTTATTTATTTACACACCGTACAAAAATAAAAAAAGAATCAACAAAACAACTATATTAATATTAGGACTAGAGACCTCATAACAAAACGGTCCTTCTCTATATGAATGGGCTCCAACACAAAATCGGGAATTCGTATCACATCGCATCGCAAATATTATCTGCTAATTCGCGATGCGAAATCGTATCACATCGTATCGCATCGCGGTTTTGTGTGGGAGCCCAAAATGCGAACTTAAACTTGCACACCGTTCATCGTCCCGAGTAAGGAGGTAAATTGTATTTACTATTTGGTAACTATCTGGATTCCTCTAGTCTCAATAGTTCGAACATTTTGTTCAGTGATTAATGTAAAATGTACCCTATTGAGCGATTCCACAAAGTCTGATTTCAACTTAACATTTGCCAAAAAAGAAGATTGTAATGTTCGAGTTTCTATGGCCTATGTAACTTTTTGGCGCAAAGAAGAACATCGAACGAAATTAACCGAACTACTGATACTAAAGGTCTGGATTATCTATTTGAATTATCACTACAAAACAAATGACTACGTGTGTCATCTCTCAGCATTACAAAGGTTCTCCTTTCCACTACTTTGTATAACGCCTAACCTTTCCAACATTGAGCATCCCAAAGATCTTTTACTGGGTCTCGACCAGTCTTCCTTTATCATATCGGCGCCCTTTTCCGCGATCATGATTGTCGGCGCGTTTATATTGCCATTCGTTATAGTTGGCATTATACTAGCATCTATTACCCTAAGACCCTTTATACCATACACTCTTAGTCTAGGATCGACTACAGCCATGGGGTCATTGCTCGGTCCCATCTTCGCTGTACACGACACGTGATAAATTGTCATTGTGTATTGTCTTATAAGGCAATCCCAATATTCGTCAGTGTATAGAGGGAGATGCTTGCAATTAGGTAATGGTTTGCTGTGAAAACGGGCACCGAATCTCTTCATGGCTTCTGTCTCACCAACTGCAATAGCTGCTTTGACACCTTCGCGTAACACACCCACGTCGTCCGGGTGCGTCAAATAGTTGTGCACCATTATTGGATAGTCCAACGGATTCTTCGTTCGTAGTTTGATGAAACCTCGGCTCTTTGGCCGCAGCATCATAGGGAATATACCGAATACGTCTTGATTGTTTATCGAACTGAATACTTCGTTGTAAAACTCGTCAGTCAATCCATGAGCTCTTTTCACTTGAGTACCGCCATCGGACGGTGTAGATGCGGATGTCAACATGAACTCTATGTCGGGCCAATCGTCCGATGCGTTAGCATACTTCGTGTTTATAAACGCTACTACTTCTAAACCAACACTCGACGTCAAAGGACCGTCTTCTGTAATAGCGTACCTTAGAGCGGAATTAATATTCACCAATCGATTCATCACTAAGCTGACTGGATAATCAACTCTGAATACTAGCCCACCAATAGCAATGTGGTCTTGCAAGTTTTTCCCGACTCCAGGCGAGTGATAAATTACTGGTACACCAACTTCTTCTAACTCTTCTTGGGGTCCAATACCAGAAAGAAGGAGAAGTTGTGGTGATGCTATAGCTCCGGCAGAGAGAATGACTTCTCTTTTAGCGTACACGACTTGTTTCTTGCCGTCTCGGTAGTACTCTACACCATAAGCTCGTTTCGTATCTTTCTCTATAAGTACTTTGGTGACGTGCGAAAACAGAGCAATGTGTAAGTTTTGCCGTAGTCTGACGGGTCGGAGGAAGGCTTTCGCGGTGGAACAGCGGGTACCGCGTCGAATTGTGAACTGGTACCAAGCATAGCCGGTCTGCTTAGCGCCGTTCACGTCGAGGATGTCGTATCCCATCTCTTCACCAGCTTGTAGAAACGCCGCTCCGAGCGGTGTGTTGTAGGGCGAGTCTTGGACGGTTAAGTAGCCACCTGAAAATTAAAAATGTCGCCATTTCAGTAGAAGTCCTATAAAACGTTGCTTCTTTCCATTTCCAGACAGACTGGTACGTAAAATTCAAGTACATAGATAAAACACAAAAATGAGCGTAACAAATGTGAAGATATGATATAACTCAATCTTGCAATAATTGTTGAAAAACGTGTGTCGTTTATAGCAGTATTGATAGTTTATATTATGTGATCAGCGTGAAACATAAGTTGAAGATGAGGTCCAACTCTTGACATGACTGATAAGAGGACGAAAGGCGAGTAAGAAGAGGTACCTAAATAATTACCTGTAGCATGATGTTTAGTATCCTTCGCGAGGTAAGGGTTCCTCTGGTCCATGGACTTCTTGAAGTACGGCAGAATATCGTCGTACCCCCAGCCAGGGTTTCCAAACGACTCCCACTGGTCGAAGTCCCGCCTGTTCCCACGGATGTAGAGCATTGTGTTGAGGACCGATGACCCGCCGAGGACCTTGCCCTTGGTCCAGCAGCAACGCTTGTCAATCATCGCTTGGCACGCCGTGTCTTGCGGCTGGGTTCTGGAAATTAGAGATTAAAATTATTTATTCGAAGGTTCGATTATTTTTTACAGATTCGTTTCCATATTCAGTAGGTAGGTATTTTCTAAATACACTTTTATCAAGGGCAAGGAAGTTGCTCGTGATACGAAATGAATAATAGGTTAAAAACGATAGAAATAATAAGTTGTTCAACATCGGAGTTGAACGGATTTACATTTGAACAGATTAGAAGAGTCTTTCCAAAATCGAGATATTTTTTTTGTGTGAGGTTACGGCCTTGACTATTACTGCGGAATTGAAGATTATTTGCTTGCTAAATAGATAAAGGACAAAATGACGCACCTTATTAAAACTTTCTCCAAACATGACTATTTTTCAAAAGTTCTTGTGACCTCTAGCTAGAGACAACCCAGTATAGTTCATGAACTCATTTTTCCGAGTTAAAATGTCTTTCCAGTATCTACGTCATCAATCTTTTATTTATCCCTTTTTGGTAAAGAAACCGAACCCACCAGAACTTGTGTTATGGCGACAACAACAATATGTTTTACTTTTGTCTCAAGGTTATTTTGTAAACAATATTGCCTACATGCGAACCGTGCACGTCCTGCTTATGTAATGCAGAGGTCACATAGTCTGTAGTCAACACTCAGTGGTTCATTGCAATAACTCTATACGTGTAAGGCATCTCTTATTGTGTAAGGCATAGTTTACTGCCTTGACAAAAAATTGCCGAAATTTTTGCATATTATGCCTTTATAAAAAATATTTTATCGATTCGAGCTGAGACATAGAAATAATGATACCAGGTGTTTTTTTTTTCAATAGAAGAGGTCCTATGCGATATTTGGAGTACGAAAGGGATTATTGGACGATGGGCTATCAAAAACTTGAGTTTATGTAATGGATCTAAGCACCTACGTGCAGTCAAGTACTCTAAATGCACATACACATCCATCCCTTTTTAAATACCTGGGATAAAACGAAACGCCGATCGTTTATTCCTCTGGCATTCCATTGAATATACGTTTTGTCACTAGACAAATTATGTATTAACAAACCTGTACTTCCAATCCAGCTTACTCTTGTGTAGGTAAAGAGATAGCAGCGGCACATCGCTTATATCCGTCTCATGTCCTCCAGCTTCTAACAGCAGTACATTCCAACCTTCCACCTCTGACAACCTATTCGCCATGACGGAACCAGCCGATCCACCACCCACGACTATGAAATCGTACTGTTCTCTGAGGTATATCTGGTTAAACGGTCTATTCTCTGGATCTAGAAGGTCGTAGTTGAAGTAAGCAATGGCTGCTAGCATGGCCGGTATGAATGTAAGTGTGCTGATGCCGCCCAGAGTGAGGGCGGCCTTCGCCGCGGCGGCTGCTGTGGTCACGACGCCCATGGTGTGGCTTCAGGCTGCAGGTACTGGCATAGTTTGAATCTGCAATTGGGAGTTTTGACCGTTAATAAAGTACTAGTAATTCAGTCATTCATTCATTCATACATATTAATTTTAACAACTTTGGTCATAACGGACGGACCCGTTGGTGTAGTGGTCAGCATGTCTGCCTTTATTCCGTAGGGTCGTGGGTTCGATTCCCACCGCTGACAGGTATTTAGGTGATGAGGTTTTAAGTAATTGTCGGATGTGTCTGGGTGTTTTATTTATATAAGTAGGTATGTATTTATAAGAAAACAAAAAATTAAGTATATTTCGTTGTCTCGAATTCCATAACACAAGTGCTTTAGCTACTTAACATGGGATGAAGACAATGTGTGTGTTGTTGTAAAATATTTTTTTATTTTATTTATAATATGTTTCTTTTAGGGATTCGTGATACAACGCGGTCCTATAGACAAAAGCTAATTAACCCATTAGCACCCACTGTACTCGGAGACTGACAAGTTATTTTAAACTCTAACATGGTAATAAAAGTCAAAATAAATTAAAGAGTAAGTAGTTCTTCTGGGCGTTAGTGGGTTAAACATAAGGACATATTTTAATCATACTGTAAAATAACTGAAAGCAATTTGATACGGAACACGACAGTACGCTGCCCGACATCTTGACTGGTGATTTAGAATTTGATTCACATTAATTAAAAGTAGGTCATATTTATGCATTAATTAACCATTACAATTTGTTACTTAAGAGACATGATATGTCACGTTATATGCAACCTAGAATATATAATAATTAGTAACTATAGCACTTAAATATAAAAACAAAAACATTGTTTTATGTAACGTCACACGTTTCTAAAGTAATATAAAATAAAACACACTCCACGCTTATTAAATTGCTGAACAAATGCCCACGGTTCAGCAAACGTATTTAACTCAACGTGACAGGGGGTGAACCCATCGCCGTTATAGGGTTCGCACACCTTCTGGTGTTGGGTTTCATCACGACCCTTCACCGTACGAGCGTTGCGTTACATACATAGGCTTAGAAAAAGAGTCCCCTTGATACATATCCAGTAGCCGGACTCGAACCCGTGACCTTCCTATTGCAAGTCAAGTATCCGACCAATTGGACGCTCAGAATGATTTTAATTTATAAAGTATTCTAACAAATATTTATTAATCTTTACATGACACATATAGCATAAAACCACAAGATATTCACTACCG
Source organism: Conopomorpha cramerella (assembly GCA_012932125.1). NCBI lineage: Eukaryota > Metazoa > Arthropoda > Insecta > Lepidoptera > Gracillariidae > Conopomorpha > Conopomorpha cramerella. The sequence goes on from SJJU01003516.1 coordinate 7,841, forward strand.
TAAATGTTTTGGTTACAATTGTATTGACCACTTCAAGCTCAAGACGGATTAATAAATTACCTCATTACCCGAGAACATTTCATAACACGAAGTACATAATATGTAAACGGCTTATTCACTTCTCATATACATTTCGCCTATCAAAATTACGAAAGTTTATAAGCTTCCTTAATGTACTTACTTTCAAAAGCTCACTTGGTATCAAGATACACTGGTCAATTTTACTGTTATGGTTGAAATAGTTACTTCTATTTTATTGGTACATAAAACACTTTGACGTTGATTTGTAATTTTGTACACTTACTATGTTACTGCATCGACAAGTGATACTACTTGAAGTGTTTTAATATGATTAGCTTTTTTTATTCTTCTTATTATCTTATTTATCGCATTATAATATATTGTCATTATTAGCCGGACCATGAAATGTCTTACTATTAATCTATACATACCAGTATTATTAAGAGGAACGGTTTGATTTTTTGTTTGTTTGTTTGAATTGAATAGGCTCCTAAACTATATTACATATTTAAAAAAATATTTCACTGTTGGAAAGCTACACTATTCCTGAGTAACCATAGGCTATATTTTATCCCTAAATTCCCACGAGAACGAAAAAACGCAAGTAACACCGCGTGGTACAGCTAGTATTAAATGAGCTTGTCTTTGGTTATATTCGCGCCTATATACCCGGTGAACAATATTGAGTTACTTTAAATGAAGTTCATACTTTGTACTTTTAGTGCAATTTAAGTAGGTATTCAAGCAATAAAAGATTCCCTATATTATCCCTAAGTTCTCAAGGGAATGCAACGTTAATGATATCATCATAAGGTCAGTTTTCGATAGGTATACCTCTTTTATTGCAAGGCACTTTGTTCAGTGGTTTGTGTAATAAGGATTTATTTATTTGTAACAAAGTAAAGGTATCTTAAAAATGAAGAGTCGCCCTACAATTTTTTAAAATTCATACATAAATCATGGGACCACCACTGAAGTATCTTATTTGGAACAAAATATAACATCAAAATCTGTTCATAAAATAGGAAGTTTTCCTCAAACAAATATAAAAAATAAACATACCTATATATCATCGAATTGAGTAACCACATTTTTTGAAGTCGTTTAAAACATGATCATTAGCTTCATTAGCTATGTGTTGTATACTTTTTCTTGTAGGATTAATTTTACTCAGACAATCGGACATCTTGCACATAACCCTAGGTTCATTAAACGCGCACGAAATGTCAAGAGTTGCATGTAACCGGTAAAACGCTTTAGCGTTCGCGACTCCTCTACTTGTTGTGTACAGTCAGCTGCAGATATCTTCACGCAATTTACAGTTCACACTTTTTAATCGGAAATATTTTTTAAGAAAAACGAACTGACTTGATGTTCCCCCTCGATTTATCTGGTCTGTCATCATTAAACCCTGAATTCCTTATAATGGGACCACATTTGAAATATCTTCTTTACAACAACAAAAAAATCATCAAAATCGGTTCATAAAACGACGGAGGTATATACGCGAACAAACATAAAAAAGCATATACACCTAGAGTCAAATTGAGAAAGACTTCTTTATTGAAGTGGCTTAAAAGGGGATGTGATGGATTGCCTTTGCTTGATTGTCTTAAATAAAAGTAATCTGTCATCGGTTGCAATCAATCCATCAATCACTCAGATTGAGGCCGGGGGCAAAGGTGCAGCGGAGGATTTGAATAGCTGTGTTTTATTTTATTTACAATTGAAAAGCTAAGATCTCGACGGGACAGCACCGAGGAGGCAGAAGAGCTTACATTGACGTAACCAAGACAAACGGGTGTTTGCTTAAAGAACACTGCCTCTCTGAGGCTGTATGTGAAATGTGAAAAAAACTACGATTCTATATACAACTACCGGACTCGACAGACGTTGTCCTGTCTTAACTATTAATATGAATATCTAAGGTGGCCTTTGCCCAGCAGTGGATGTCATTTTTATCTTTCATAAGAACCTTCTGCTGTCATTAATAAGCACAACAAAGAAAGAATTAGCGAAATCGGTCCACCCGTTCCGGAGTTATGGCATGACAACGAAAAGTGGCTTTGATTTTTATATAATAGACTAGCTGTCCCGGCAAACATTTGTTTTGCCATAGGAAGTCGCCTTTGTACCTCGTGTATTGGAAGAAATAC
>SJJU01003517.1:0-32534 GCA_012932125.1 Conopomorpha cramerella
TGAAAAGCTACGATCTCGACGGGACAGTACAGGGGAGGGAGAAGAGAACTCAAACTGACGTAAGCAGGACCAGTGGGTGTTTACTTAAAGAACACCGCCTGTCTGAGGCTGTAATGTGAAAAAAACTACGATTATGTACTCTGATGTTTAATTCACTGCCACCTTGAGATGCAATTACAATAAACAGTTTTTGCAACAGTACACTTCAAAATCATCCACAATATCCTTGTTTAACTCGTATCATCCAATGGTAGATGAAACCTGGAATGTCACATTGACAAAGAGCGAGGCACATGATTGGTAGTTTTTGTTTTGTAGCGAATTAGAAATTCGAGTATAGGTGTATTTTTTTCGGTAAACGGCAACTTTGGATGCCAAAAGGTTTACATGCCCCAACGATATGTAAACAGTGCCGTAAATATTTCTATTTCTACTTTATGTGATTTTTTTATTTCTTCGCAGACTACAAGAAGGAAGTGGTTATGGACTCAATCTTAATTCACCTATTTAAAATTGTGTCGATATTTCGCTCCGCTCGACGCTCGAATTTATGAACCGATTTTTTTAACATATTACTTGCGCACAAAACACATAAATAATCTTGGATATCTTCAAATTGGCACAATTAGTTTCTTTCGCCTCATAGTTAGAGCGTCTATTGTGTCAGAGCGATCAGCGCAGGCGCAGGTCGTCCTAAGGACGCGACACCATGCGCATATGTTATTGTTGCGTCACTATTATGTAAGGCGCCGACACACTGGTAATACTATACGTAATATCGAAGAAGCTGCGCGTACGACTCTACCGTAGGTAGTCAGCTGTTTGTTGCTGACGTCATATGATATCTTTATTTGTACTAGGTGTACCCTAATCCTGTCCATTCGATTAATTCCGCACATCCATCATAACATTCGAAAGAAAACGTGTTGCGGGCAAAAGGGCAGGCCCTTATCCCACATGGCCCTGAAGAATGTCCTCTGGGTGCCCAGGACCCACCCAGCACCAGCGATAATGAAGGCCATCGGGGGGGTTTTAGTCAGTAAAAGTCTGACACTGCCCCGTCGCCGTCCCCATAGCGGCGGGGTGTCCATGAGGATTTCCCCCTCGTAAAAAAAAAAAAAAAAGGCCCTTATCCCACAATAGGAGGAGTCGGCTGATGAATGATGATTACTAGGTGTACCACGGTGGTGTTACACGCATTTTATACCGTTCCTGTGAGGAGGTATAAAATGTAGCAAGTTATTTTAGAGTAAAATTTTTCATTCAGTTTTTACGTGAAACAGTTACAAACATAATACGCTTGTATCAAACATAGAAGCTTTCGCGTTTATAATATTAGTATTATAAAGAGGACGAGGAGAGGGATTTTTTTGGTATTTATGGATGACTGTCGACTGCCGATGGAATTTCGGGATAAATTATATCCGGTTCTTTATTCCGTTGTATGTATAGGCTATATTATTTGTAAATTGTTATTGTACCCTTGCAGTTGTTTACGCATGAAAAAGTCTTATCGGCTAAACAAACTTTCCCGTTTATAATATTACTAGCTGTATCTCGGCGATGTTACCCACAATTTGTCCCGTTCCCGTGGGAATTTCGAGAAAATGTTTGTACATTAATATATTTTATTACACAGGTTATAACACTAACCTAGTAAGGATATTAAATCGTCTCACATATCTACACATTGTTACTTATGTGCTTAAGAATGTAACATGTACCAAATACTTACTGATGTATCTGTACTTATACATAAGGTTATTTTGTGACAAATAAAGATTATTATTATTATTATTATTATATATGTTAATCCAGAGCGTTAACTAATCCAGTACCAAATTTTCATAAAATCGCTCCAGTAAAACGGACACACTCACAAACTTTCGCCTTTATAATATTAGTGCCATTTTATAGTCTAACAGTGAGATGAGCCTCTAAACTTTTATTACACGATTACAAGTGGTTCGCGGACTGTGCAAGCATTACTCTATAAGAACATTAACGTCTAATATTCGCTATAAAGTACTTAAACTTGCGTCAATATTACCTACATTGTATTTAGATGATATAAGATTACTACAGAGGTTTAAGATCACTTACAAAGTGTATGAAAGATCTGCAGATTGTCATTATTATTACTCGTAAAAATCCTAATAATGTTATGAACCTTCTTGGGACCACGCATGCATGCGTCACGCACATCTGGAGTGAGACCTTGGAGAAACACGGGGAAACTTTAGCTGTCTCCCTGGACATCTCCAAGGCGTTTGATAGGGTCTGGCACGACAATCTGATTGGCAAGCTTCCGTCGTTTGGACTGCCTGTTGGTTTCTGCGCGTGGTTGGCTGATTTACTGAGGGAACGATCGCTCCGAGTAGTCACAGATGGCTGCTCGTCCGATCTTATGGCAATTAATGCCGGGGTACCTCAGGGTTCTGTTCTCTCTGCAACACTCTTCCTCTGATCTGATTTGCTGAAACCCGGTATCTATGGGTACGCAAACGACAGCACTGTTGTGGAGAGTTACACATCTGACGCGCGAGCCAGCGGACCGCAAATCCGGGTACTCAGAGAGGCATTGGTTGAGCGTTTGAACCGGTCCCTTAGTGAAGTCGCATCTTGGGGCAAGGCCAATCTGGTCAGGTTCAATGCGCTTAAGATCCAGGTGTGTCTTTTCTCAGCAAAAAGGAGCCCATTCAATATGGCTCCCACTTTCCGGCATGTACCCCTGCCTATAGCCAATCGGCTGGAGCTTTTAGGCATGACGCTAACCTCCAACCTCAAATTTGGCTCCTATATTGAGGCTACGGTCCAACGCGCAGCCAAGAAGCTGGATATCCTCTCGAAGATGCGACGGACCACCATCCTGCCTGATGTTAAGCAGCGATGTGGTCTACGATGGAGTACACTTGTTCATTAAGTACCTATTTACCCGCGACTTGAAGACCTTCAATCTGTATTGCCCAGGTAACACTACTCCGGAAAGTCATTCCACATCCACTCCACAATGGATGCATAGTACAAGCGTCCTAACGATTCAAAGCAAAAACAGTAAACACGGGGCGCGGGCGGGTAGAAGACACGATGATTCGGTTTGCGACGCGTCCTCGTCTGTTCTGTGTGTTTTACCCCTTAGCTTAGCCGCGGGTGACTCAGAGATCCTCAAGCATAGAGAGTAACGATGTCTCTCTCTATTCATGTTAGTGTAAAAGAGACAACCTATGATCTGGAATACGGACCTAACTGTACGAATCTAAACTTATCGATGACCACCTGTGCCTACTTTCACTCTTTGCCAACTCATTCTTAGCGCAATACCCTTTTATAGTGCTGTTTACATGCGTACCTTATGGGTTTTGAGGTTTCTTAAATGAAGTTTCTGGGCAACATTGTGGTTTGTTGATATTTTGTCTATAAGGGTACATATTATGAGACATACCTGTTATTCTTTCCTACGTTAGGTAGAGTTAGGCGACGATTTTTTTTGAGTTACCTTCTGAGGATAACAACAGTTTTCGATTAAAAATGACGTTATTTATAATGATATTTTCGATAATGGTATTAATCTCCAAGACTTACTTAGTCTTACACGGAACATAAACGTGCTTAAACTTAGTATAATATTATAGCTGGTTACTCGTAAATCTTGCGACTTCAATAAAATATTAGCCTTGACAAAATAAAAAAAATACTTATGCATAACAGTAACGAAAGTAGGCCATCCACATGAAATACCGGAAAGATTACAAAACCGGTAATTTGATAAGCCTAAGTAGATTAAAATGGTATATACTTTTAAGGTAAAATTCAATATAGGGCTATCTACGTACACGAAACTTAAAACTATTGTGTCACTAAAATGCATTATGGTTGAGCTAAGTGACGTATAAATAAACATCCTTGGTGCGTAGATGAGTTGGTACATTAGGCCAGGGATCTGGTTTACCACCTTAAGTTTGAAACTCATGTAAATATCAATAGACATGAAATAGATTTTTTTTATTTGTCACAATATAACAACACTGTTGATATTTTAGTGACACAGGAAGTGTAATCCGGCAGGCTACTTTCTATACGGACCATAAATAAACGTTAACGTAAACGTCTTTATGTGAAGATCTAACCCCCACACACATTTTGTGTGAATCCCTGATCCCTGAAAGTAAAAAAAAGAGTTTCAGAAGAATTGACTTTAGGATAATTTCAAACATTCTCCAAAGACTAATCAGGGTTTTGAATGAAGTGAAGAACGACAAAGAGCCATTTCTGGCTTTGATACAAATCATGATCTTTTTTGCACATTACAACATGTAGCAATGACAATGAGATTACAAAAGGTGGTCTTATCGCTCAGAGCCATATCCTCCATATAACCTAACGTTGGCGACTCGTCGATGATAAAAAAAATTAATCTTCATCACAAAAACCAAATGACACTTTCCCAAGAACATCGCAATAATTGTACTGGTCGACATAAAGCGCGTGTGTGTGACATAATAATGGTTTGTACAAAAGGCTGAGAGATACTAGTTCCAGCGGTTCCAGTATAAGTGGACCTGATTAATGAAGAACGTGGTATGGAGCTCTGAGATTTCTTAAACCATGGAGAGTATTTACTGCGAGGACTTCGCAGTAAACATTGCAGGTACCATAGCAGAGCTGCTCTAGAAGGCACACCGTGAAGATTTCAAGAATGATAAATGCGTATGGTGGTGGCCTAACTCATATAAATACTTGTTGGTTGCAAATACCATAAGAACAGTACCTACGAATTCTGTTTATTTAAACAGCTAAAGTAAGCTATGCATATAATATAAAAAAGATCAAGAGAAAAATCTTAAAAGTCTGAAAAAATCTCGTCTTGTACATAGTCGTCTAGTACTTCGAATATATCCTTCAAATCACCTTTTACCCGGTGCTTTGGAAGTAATATGATAATTAGGTAGGTAGACATATCTAATAGTTGGGCAAAAATTACTATGTTCCACAGAAATAGGTGTCTAATCCATATAATTATACAAAAATCCCAGTCGCGTGCAGAAAACCGTCACCTGTGGTCAGAAATAATAACTGATACAAATATGTAAGATATATTGGTTATAATGATCAGATCAATGAACTCAGAAATTCGACCTTGAACTCGATAATAAAAACAAAACATTTTACAGTGAGAGGAAACACTCAAAAACCTTACTGCATATTATGAAGTAATTAAAAATTACGTGATTATTGAACATGTTCAGGATGTTGCTTTGAATTAGTGGTGAATCAGGTTAATAAAAGCATAAAAGATAATTGATCAATTTATTACCTGAAGGTATCAATCATTAAATAATATCATAGTTTCCCACTATCAATCGAAATGTTGCTCAACAGTATTGCATCTTCATTCATTCAAGTACACATATTAATTAGCCTATTTCGTTCTTTGTAAGAATATGAAGAATCTTCATCAGCTTCCAGTTTTCTTTTAGAAACAGATCAGACTGCTCCGGTAGTTTTGTTTGTGTTTTTTTGTTGCATCGCGCTCCTCAATCTTCTCACGATTTGTATGGGTACAAGCAAGCGTTCTCATACATTCAACGCCATCGACCTTGTCAACAGTATTGTGGTTACAAAGCAGATGGATAGACAAATTTGAAGTCTTTTGACGGTCTCTTTCAATGACATTTTTACCGCTAATGAGATTGAAACTAATGTTGTATTGGCAAACTATGATGGCAATTTTAATGATATTAATATGGTAGGTATTACTCAAAGTAAATAAAGATGGCGAAATTTTCAAGGACGCTGGCAGAATGCACGCTCGTAGTAGAGTTCTATGCCGTGGAACCCGAGGTAGGTATACATAATAATATATTCTTTACAAAGAATATTTTTACATAACCAGTTGACGAAATTCAAACGAGTTCAGTTATTGCCATGCATCGTTTCGTTGATTTCTTGATTTTTAAAATTCATTTATCCAAATAAATCGCTGTGCGGCTGATGATGATCGTAAAAAAATCTAAGGTCTGCTGCTGTTAATAAGAAAGTAATCTTAAGTTAGGTACTTTCAATTACGCTTTGGCACATTTGGGTATGTTGTAACGTTACACTTTTTTGTTTTTAGTTCAGTAAAACGAATCGATTGGAAGAGAGAATCGGTGATTCAAATTTTTCGTTTGTCGAAAGTCCCATATGTTCACATTAATGTATAAAATGCTATGTTTTTACGAATATGGTATTCTAGATCTCATACTTCGGTGAAATTAGTTATATATCAAGGTATAAATAGTTATTTTAAGAGAAAATTGCTTTGAAATGTTACGAAGTGCATACATGACCGTTTATACATACGTAAATTATAAATATAAATAATCAATTGATTATTACTTGACTTACAGCATTTTTTTTAATAAACCTTCAATCTAATGAATTATAACCACTGCTACAGAGTTAGGCAACTAATTACCTATCTTTAACCTGCACGATTATAGTCGCCTCGAAACTAATGAACACAATACAATGTAGAAGCTTACGAAATCATCTAAACCCATCTTGCCATGAAGTGCCATAACTGCAAAGATTTAAAAGTGAATCATTTGCAAAGGTCTCCCAGCCTCATCAATTTTAATGACTCAACCGTCCTCGGGACACGCCGCCGTGTCAGGTAGGTCAAGACATGACTGGTGTCACGTAGGTCACAAAACTGACCCGGGGTGTTCTTACAAAACCATCGGCTTTATGTGTGCCATTAAGTACACAATGCTACCTGTCTGCTCTTTATGGTGGTGCCTGCAGCGTTGTGAAATGTAAATTACAATCATTTAATTTCGTTTGCCGATTAGGATATCGGTTACTGTTCCTGATAGATTTAAGAAGGCTTAGGTTACCTGGAAGAAATCACTCTGAGCGATAAGGTCGCCATTTGCAATCTTACCAGTGTTAGTTTTACATTTTGTAATGTACAGTGTGCAATAAAGAGTATATTCATTAATTCAAGGTTGTCGAAGCCTGTCAAAGAAGGTTTGTTATTATATTCTCGAATATTTAGAGGATAAGGACACCTAGGAGCCAAGTTTGCTATACTCTGCGTCGCTCTGGCTTCGCAGCGTAAAACGATATGCATTGCTGGTTTCGTTAGTCTCATTTCACTGTTGGTCCTTAGTAGAACAGTGTTGCACACCAGTTGTCGCTACGATTCCGGAGCGATACAACTACAAGAGTGTAACAGACCCTGGTCTTGTTTCGTAAGGAATTGCATTGTTTCCTATTTCTATGAACATTAAAATAACAAGATCAATGTCAAAAGCTATCGGTCAGTTCGGATATGTCTTTTACCAATAGCCGAAGAACTAAATTTTTCTGGTCTGAAACAATAAGTAAGGATTCTACTAAAAAAGGAATTACTGCATCATAGGCGTGATTTTTTTTTAACTCGACGATGTGAATAAAAACAACCCTTGTATGAAACAGTAATCTTAGATTTAAGTAATCTTGAGACATAAACACCAGTCTTGTTACTTTGTAAATAAAACGACCTGGAGCAACCAACAGCAGTTTGAATATTATTTGCAATAGTATACAACAAACCTTAAAGGTCAAGTCTTACCACAAGGAAGACTTACATCGTCATCATCATCAGCTGCTGCACGAGAGCCTCTCCCAATGTTTTCCGTCATCATTTGGGGAGAAATACCAATAATAACCACGCTTGGCTGGGGTTGACGCTCGCAGTGGTTGTGTGGTTTAACTAACAGAGAGCATTGCTGCCCGTTCCCTCGGTCACCTTTTACGACCCCCGCGACGGGAAAAATTCGACTGGGGTTGTGACACATTTGTATTCTATTCGCCGTCACCACACGGCTTCACGGAAGACTTATATTTCGTATTATTTATAAAAGAGGCGGAAATATAGTTGATATTTCGAAATCTGTGTCATTTGTAAGTATTTGTCAAGGATATTTAAGATAAAGTAAAACTTTTATTGTACACGCAATTATGCTTATTACATAGGTACTCAGACCTATTTCCCAATACACATCACCAAGGTAAAATAAAATATGATGGTTTGTAGAAAAATATTGCAGACTATGATGCAACACACGTACATATCAATCATAGAGCATTCGCAATATTCGCAATATCAATTTGTATTCAACTTAGTTGTATAACGATAAACAAATTGTTTGTGAATATGTATTTCGATTGTTAAACAGATATTTTCCGCAGTTCTTGGATTATCAAGTGTATTAATTGGAAGTAGTCGAATTAATTTCAAATCGCCTCCACCCTTACCAATAAAGTCGGTGTTACTTAAACCTAAGTTGTTACAGTTCTATTGAAGCTGGTTATTCCGTATTTGACAGGTTAAGTTGAGCGTGGTATAACTTGGGAATAGTTATACCGCGTTTATAAGTAATTTATTTTTTCAGTAATGATTTTATTGTAAAATATTATACAATGCACAGTGGCCAATGCTGTTGGTATGTTTGCTTCTAGCATGTAAGAAGTTGCTTAATCAAATCGTTTTAAATGAGCTTTAAAAGTAGTAATGACCACTTTTAGTTTTAAAATATATTTAAACAATTTAGAAGATTCCAACATGACTGTCATTGACCCGAACTTCAATTTCTCTTCATCCAAACCCTCTTATACCAAAATGCTATAATAAAGTCATCTCAGCATGATACACAAGGTTAATGATAGCAATTATAACATTATGTAACTTATTTTCAAGTTCATTAGGTCTGGTTTCCTCGGAGAGGTCAAACCGTTTACATGACTCAACAACAAATGAGGCGTGAAACGGAAGCGCAATTTTTCAGTGTTGCTATCGATGGAAACCTACATCTTCAAATGCATTTTGAATTTAGAACAGGATGATGAACATTTGATTCCTTCAAGATTGATTATGGCTCAAATTGCAGGATGCATGATCTCAATACCCTTCGTTGCATTTTCAGATAGGAAACTGATGCATCATTAAGAGTCAGGATGTTCAAAATTATTTGCCTATTCTTTAGCTTACTTCCTCTGTTTTATGTTTGAATTCGTACATCATGTTGCAGGATTCGAAGGTTAATTTGCAAACTCTCCTATTAACATAATACCATATTATTTATATTTCCTTTGCAGAAACACTTTTTATTACTTCTAACATTGTTACTTTGTATAACAACACTATTGACACTATGTAATGTAAGAAAATGTTGTTACTTGAGCAGATTCATGTCTAATAAGTTAGGTCACGTTAATTTAGGTATTTGACATTTATTGGTGTGTTAGATATTTTTAGATTATAAGAACAATGACCAATGGATCCTGGTCATGGCTAGTATACCTAACATCATCTAAGTATTCTGCTATTTTACCAAATGTAGAAAGTGAACTTATAAGTCATATAATTAAGAGTAAACTGAATAGGTATACGGGAAACCAATGGAAGCATGTGTATTCCAACTGTGTAGACACATTACATGATTCAGACTGAGTATTTTAAAGTAAATTGATATCTACATATTTTGTCTGAGGAAGAAAAGTGATACCATTTTATTTTACTTTCCGTAGAAATAGATTCTAAATTATTACTGTATACATTTCTTGACCAAAGTTCAAGTTATCTATTGAAACAAAATCGTAAATTGGCTACCTACGCATTAGCGATCCCGGATTCACGCTGTAGTGTATTCGACACTTCACTTAGGCTTTTTATGTTGGCGTTTTATGTTGGCGTTGTGTTTCGTTCACGTTTAAATGATATGACTATCCTGAATGAGACTAAATACACAATATGGTATGCAGTTTGCGGTAGACGGTACCACAAGCATCATAGTTTATGTCCCATTTGCGGTTGCTTACAGCTGAATGTCACCTGATATATTATTATGTGTGATGTATTTTATGAGCGTGTATTTTGAATTTGGGTTATGTCAATAATTTCTGTGCTCACGCACAAAAACTTTTGACATATCCACACATGACAGAAGTTTTTGGCATTCCTTCAGTGTCATTATTTCTTCTGTGATGTTTTCTACATTATTGTACATTACCATGTATTATAAACTTGGTAATTTGAAAAGCTTATATCGATTGGGAAATTGATAACAAAAAATACAATATGTTATTTAAAGACGTTCTCGCTCTATTGATGTATAGCTAATAATCCGTAAGAAAGGGATGAATACAGAAGTGGCGAATAATAACATTGGATATTCACTTCAAAAGACTTGTTAGCCTGTAGATCTGACTCTAGTGACAAAACCAAGAAATTTCTCATATAGTTCACACCACATAGTTACCTATAGATACTTTAAAGTGATCATATGGCGTACCTATACTAATCTATAATTAGGAAAAGCCGAACAATGCCTTCTCAGTAGAGACAGCCAATGCCTCTTTCTCAGAGCCATAGAGTAATGATGGACTACGTGACACCGGTCAAGGTTCCACGACCTCGTCTGTGGCTTGGCTTAACCGCGGGTGTGGATTCAACAGTTGTAGGTAACTACTAGTGACAGGATGATCTAAATCTAATTTTGAATTTAAATCTACGAGAGACAATACGTAGTATGTTAATTGTTGCAGAAATGTATGTTCGTTTGATTTTGTAGTTTCTCATTAAAGGAAATTCTGCCAGTTTTAAATGTCTAATAAGCCGTGTTGTTCTTGGTATTAATTCTACATGTACACCCATTGGAATAGCCATGTTTAGTAGCTCAAGAATATTACGTCAATAAAACCACGCCAGGGGCTTAAAGTCCTAGATTACTTCAGTGGACTTCAGTGGTTTTCGGGCATTTTTCTTTAATTTCAAGCAAGTGTTGTTTCACCATCCTGCCTGGTGACAAGAAGCGATCTCGACATCATATACTACTTTATTGACGCACGCTTGGGCCCGTGATTATTTAAGATACCCAGAGTTTTTGTGTTTGGAAGAATATTCATCACATTCCTCTGTGGTTCAATTTTGACAGAATCAATGCGAATTGAATAGGGCCGAAAACGGTAGTACAGTCTTCCGGGAAATGCTTGCGCATTCTCTCAAATCCCTGTATTTAGTGTCCGCCCCAACGACGGTCGTATCAATTCCGTTCTCTTCCATTCCGATTGCAACGTAAATTAAGCCTTATACACCACCTGTCAAATACAAACGTTAATACCGTATTCTCTACAAGCAATAGAGATCATCACGACAATAAAAATAACTTGCTTATTAGTACTTAGAAGAAATTACGAAAGATGTGTTTTGCCTAGCCCTTAAAAATATTTTCCTAACACTATTCACCAGATACCCTTGACATTATACAACTGTCATACGAATACCGCTATAGCTAATCGACTTCTGTCACCGGTTTGTTTCGACACGAGCGGCGCGTGCGCACGGCCAATGGGCAGCGTTCGCTCGGTGTATACTCAACTACTCATGCATCCGCTTCGGAATATTGGGACAGAAGATTTGGGAGTCGTCTTCAAGGTCCGCTGTCTCATCGCTACCTAACTAATGAGCAAATATACGTGACTAAAAAGTCCACTTGTGTTGTCTTACTTACGTATGTACTAGTTATTTAAGTTGCTTGAGAAGTGTTGATGAGTGAGGTGTAAGTGCTCTGAGGCTAATCCCACTTTTGTATTTCAAGTGTTAGTTTTCAAATTAGATAGAATCAAAATCAGATTAGTGTTGGTAGCTCCGCGGCCTTGGTAGTGGATGGAAACCGATCTCTGTGGTTAAGCAACAAGAGGCGCGTACAGTCTTTGGATGGGTAACCGTTTAGAAATTATGAATGACGGCCAGGAGGGAGTTCCGGAGGTAGGGAAAAGTTCACTGATGAGAACGCTATGAGCTAGAAATTCTGAAGTTGTATGAAATCACAATAATGAAAAAAAAATTTTTCACCGGTACTAATAAATAACAAATGCTATGTTAAAAAAATATTTATTTGCATTCTCCAATATATTAATAAAAGGAAGGTACATGACGACTGTGAATTAAACCGCAACATCACTGCGATCGTCTACCAAGCGCAGTGATTATTGGCATTTCCCCCATAATGGAAATCATTTGGGGAGGCCCTTGTCCAGCAGTGCCTGATGATGATGAAATGACGACATTGTGGACCCACACAGCAAAACGTAAGAATTTCACGTAGTGAATCTCGTCTCCCAAAAAGAAACCCATTATTTGTCACCCAAAGAAACCCCACCTAACCCCAACATGTCTAGTGTACCCGACTTTCTAGGCTACAGCAAACTTTTCACATAGCTTTTTGAATAAAAAAAACGATTTAGAAATTTTGCGTATAATATATTTGTATGGAACACCATTGGTTATTGGTATACGTATAAGGTATTGGGTAACTGCTTAAAAATTAACTATTAGGTAATGAATTTGGCTATGTCTAAATTATTGTAAATTAATGGATTCGTAAATACCACCTAGTTTACATTTAAATCTGATTAATGAGACATGCTTTTGTAATAATTTTTGAAAATGAGAATTTGATTTTTTTTATTTTGACGTATCCTTATCATAAAAATAACTTTACCCAAACAAAAAAGTACCGACTTGAACCAGTAAAAGACTCGTATGGTTTTCTAATGGGTGACATTGTCAGATATTAAATAGGGTTAGGTGGCAAGCATTAGCATTCAAACTACAGGGTCTAATTAAAAATGTTAGCGAAATTCGGGAAAATCACTCAACCCATGATCAGCACCAAACATCGTTCCCCAAGGATATGTTCTTTTTTTATCACTATGAACCAGCGTTCTGCCTGATGTTAAGCAGCGATGTGGTCCACGATGGAGCCCACTTGATCATTAGGTACCTATTCACCCGCGACTTGAAGACCCTCAGACTGTACTGCGCAGGAAACACAGACTCCGGCAAGTCATTCCACATCCTGGCGGTTCGCACTATGAAAGTTTCTCTCAATCAGCTGATAAGTTTGTACGATGCTCAGCTAGACTCATACAACTAGACTGGCAAGCCGCGTAATACAGTCAGGAAAATGATATAATTCTGGATCCACAGTCACTTTTACTACTAATTTGACATTTTGGATTTAGATTCACCCTGATACGCAGTAAGGGACAGAGGATATTGTTTCTTACTCTTTCACTACTGCATGTGTTTTTATCGTTTTATTCTAAACTTCAGTTTAGGATTGCAGAAATGCAAATTTAAACGAAAAGGAAATACCAAAAACAACTATATGTTTTTGGTATTTTTTTTCGTTTTTGACATAGATTTTACCTTGAGGGATGTTGTTTGGTAACATGATCATTTACTCGAGTTTCGCACACGTTTTTTATATACCTTTATAAACTAATCGTTTCATCTAGTCGAAAATTGAGTTGTGGTGAAAAAAAGCACAGACGACGAATTGTGACCATCTTCCATTTCCCGACTACATGTTCGTTATAATCGAGGCACAAGTTGCATTTTGCTGCTGACCGTGGAACTAGTTCAGTGGTTGTATGCGATGATAACTGTTCCAAGTAGCAACAAACTGTACTTTAGGATCTATAACATCCAATTTTCTGATACCAGATCCTTTTCGCAATAAACCGCAGTGAACAGCTGATGCTCGGAATCAGTTGTGTTTCGACAGAACGCAGTGAACTTTGACAATCCAGAGTGTAGCAGTAATCATATTTTACTTTTTGCTATGTTATTTTATCATATAGATAAAGATTGAATAATTCTTGAGGAAGGTTAATGTTTATAATAGGCCTTACGAGGATAATAGGAGAGAAACGCTGCTCATAACGTATTTTGGCAAAACAACGTTTGCCGGGTTAGCTAGTAATCCATTCATAATGTTAATTTTAATCTTTAGATTTAAAATAAAGCTCTACATTATGGCGACAGTTTTTCGTTTGTGTATTTGCTTTATTTATAGTTCATAATATTGTAATCTCTTTAAGCTAACTGACTCTCTGACTGACATAATAAGAAGCAAGAAACTTCACTTAGAACTTTAAACATTTGCACTTAAAATCGTTCTTTTAGGCACCTGACTTAATCCGCAGTTATTTTCCTGCACCCTTACTAATAAACTCTGTGTAACTTACTAAAGTTGTAACACCTCTATTTAATTAAACTGGTAACTCCGTATTTGAGATACGACTGACAACTGAGCTGTAACTGTGGAACAGTTGTACCCCGTTTATTCGAAGGACCCTTACTATGTAATGTATTTAATAAACTCTATTTGATTGCCAGAAACATTCTTAGCCTTATCTTCGAATACCGCCGTATTTGTAATATTTCAGCAAAACTTTCGTAGTTTTTTATGAATGTATGTTTGAACGTTGATGTAGTTGCGCTTTTTAAGATCTATTGAAAAATATGCGTTCATGCGGAAAGATAAGAAGCCAATGAAAACACATATCAACTAGCCTAGTTTGTAAGTATTTTGCGTTTTGACAATGCAGACATGATAACAACGATATATTCTATTCTATATAACTTTGTGAAAACCATTTTTATTTAAGTACCTACCTTTCCTCAGCTGTAGGCAATTCGATGACAAAATACCAATGCAAAGATCGCAATGAGCACAAAATTAACAAACATGCATGCCAATTAAAATTCACTTCCCAACACTCCAATTCCCAGAGACAATCTCGAAAAACCACCAGCAAGACGTATCGATGTATCTTACCTAGCGAACAAGCAATGTTTTGTATGTGGGAATGTCACTTTTGTCACACGAAAAACGCTCTTATAGCACACCGTTTGCCTCTGTTACGGGTCACAGAATCCGCGAACGCGCATGCTAAGACTCGCGTGGAGACTGCACGGAGCTCGGATACCACATCGCAGCCCTACCACCTCTCCCCAAACGTATTATGCAATTTGACGACCACTGTTCAATGTTAAAAGGCATGGCACTTTTTTTTTTCGTTTGTGTGCGCGTGTGTTCTTTTTTTTAATATTTGCATGTAATTCGAAATGGCCTAATGCCATGAGTTGAGTGACAAACTGAAAATGACCTTTGGCTTTTTTTGAAAAGAAAAAAAGTCAGTGGTAGCTGTAACGTAACGATGTTGTAATTTGTAATGTAAAATTACAATGTTTTTAACTGCTTGTCTGTCACGTCGATATTTAGTTGTCAAAATGGTGTTTGTATGTATGTATTTTTAAATAGACGTCTTCATTTTAGTGAATACGTTTTGTCGTAATTTCGATGCATATTGACAAATGGACAGTTTACCTAGCTATGAATAATTACGTATCGTATGTCTGACTTGGAATGTAATAACAAAGACACTGGCTGTAAATATATTTTTTTATTTAAATGCCTTTGGCATTTATTTATTTTGTTACAAAATTATAATTTAGGTCATTTAACACAATTAACCCAGTAAGGAAGTTGTTCTTTTCGGCAAATTCTACTACGTTTCTAAGACCTTTGGTCGGGGGCCATTTACACCCAGTATAATTAATTCATAAACAATATACAGGGGAAAAACTCATCTCCATACAAATAGACCATTCACACACCCATTTGCAATTTTTTTGCTCTCGGGTATTGTAATGGTCATGAAAATTCTTTTTTTAAAAGGGTTTGTCAGATTCTCTCTTTATATCAACTGTACAAATTGTAAAAACATTCAACCAAAAAAGCCAAAAACAATCCAAAAATTCCTACGGAAATAGAATAAACTGCGGATGCAACAGTTTAGACTCAAACGTAACGGTATACATTTATTTTTTTTATTTCGACCCCCATGACGGGAAAAGTTGGGCTTGGGTGACACATATATTATATTCGCCGTCACGGCTGTTTACTAATTTATTTATACTAATATTATAAACAAGAAATATTTGTACATTTGTATGTAACGAATAACCTCAAAAAGTACTGATCCGATTTTAATAATTATTTTTTCATTCGAAAGCTACAATATCACTGAGTAACATAGGCTATATTTAGTACTAGATTCTATAGTACAAGTACATAAACATACTTATAATATACATATACTTACACATAGGTGCATACACACCGACATAATATACCACTAAATGCAAAAATAAATGTCTCTTTCACAGAAACCGGAATATGAACGAGTAAGCTCACTTTTATTTTTTAAAAGGCACAGGTCTCGAGTGTTCTGTCTGCTGCTGTCCAACTGTTAAAGCAAGTTTAAATTCGCAAGCGTGTTCATCTAGATCGTATATTTAATTAATTAATTATATTTGTTACAGGTTGGACAGGACCTTGGTACGGGCTTTGAAATCACTTTATGATGATTCCAGTGCCTGTGTCAGGGTAAACGGGACCTACTCAGACTGGTTTGGCATCCATAGAGGTGTCAGACAGGGATGCGTAGCGTCTCCGTGGCTGTTCAATCTGTTCATGGACAGTTGTTTGGAAGATCTGAAAGGTCGTGATTGGGGTCTAGATATGGGTGGTTTAATCATCAAATGCCTTTTATATGCTGACGATCAAGTTCTTCTTGCACCGTCGGCGTATGAATTGCAGCAGATGATTAATTGTATGAATGAGTCATTGAAAAGGAAAGGAATGAAAGTGAATGCTAGTAAGACCAAAGTAATGGTAGTCGAAAATAATGAAAGGACAGTTTGTGAGTGCATGATTGACGGTGAGAAAGTTGAACAAGTGGATGAGTTTGTATATTTGGGATCTCTATTTACAAGTGATGGAAAGTTTGACAAAGATATTGAAAGAAGAGTGAGTGCGGGTAATAAGGTTAACGGTGCCCTTCGCAGTGTTATGGAGAGCCAATTCATGTCGAAAAAGGCAAGATTGGCTGTCCATGACGCTGTACTGGCACCTACCTTAATGTACGGGAGTGAAAGTTGGGTATGGCAGAAGAAGCATAAAAGTAAAGTCAATGCCGTAGAAATGCGGTCATTGCGGAGCATGAAAGGTGTGACATTGAATGACAGGATAAGGAATAGTGTGATAAGGGAAAGTTGCGGTTTGAAGGAAGACGTAGTGACCAAGATTGAAAAGGGCATGCTTCGGTGGTTTGGGCATATGGAGAGAATGGATGAAAGTCGATTGACGAAAGAGATTTATATGGGTGATGTAATGGGCCGGGTGAGTAGAGGTCGCCCCAGAAGGACATATACAGACCAGATTGGTGATGTCCTGGCCGAAGGTGGCGTGAAAAGTACTCGAAACCGGAGGTCATGTATGAAAAGATGTATGAATGTAGATGAAGCGAAAGGGGTATGTCAGGACCGTGACAAATGGAGATCTGTAGTCTCTGCCTACCCCTCTGGGAGACAGGCGTGAAGTGTATGTATGTATGTAATTATATTTTAAAAATGTCTTTAACGTTTATCTATATCTAATATATAAAATTCTCGTGTCACAGTTTTCGTTGCCATACTCCTCCGAAACGGCTTTACCGATTTTCACCAAATTTTATATGCGTATTCAGTAGGTCTGAGAATCGGCTACTATCTATTTTATCCACCTGCCAGTTGTATTTCTCCCAATACACGGGGTACAAAGGCAACTTATTATGGCAAAACAAATGTTTGCCGGGACAGCTAGTCTATATATATAAAAGAAAGTCGTGTTAGTTATTCCACTTATAACTCAAGAACGGCTGAACCGATTTGGTTGAAAATTGGTGGGGAGGTAGCTTATAGGTAGGTAGATCCGGGAGACGGACATAGGATACTTGAACCCGAACCTGTTGGTCGCGTCGCTATATAGAGGGTGTTATGGTTTGTATGAAATACTGAAACTACGCGAATGAAATCGCGGGGCGTCCACTAGTTATAAATAAGTTAGTGTGCTCTATCGTAGACCACATCGCTGCTTAACTTCAGGCAGGATGGTGGTCAAATGTTGGGTTTAAAAAAATTTACAAAATGGAATATACTAGGAAATTATAGTTAATTAGGTATATTTGGAAAACAAATTAACAGAGCGCCCGCAGTTCTACTTGTCTATACTAATATTATAAGAGGATAGGTTTGATTTTTTATTTGTTTATTTGAATTTAATAGGCTCCGAAACTACAGGAAAGATTAAAAAAAGTCTTTCACTGTTGGAAAGCTTCATTGTTCCTGAGTAACTTATGGTATATTTTATCTCCAAATTCCCACGAGAACGAAAAAAACGCGAGTAACACCGCGCGGTACAGCTAAAAAATTATATTTTTCAAAATGTACTCAATAATTTTAAAGAAAAGAGAATCGACTTTAACCAAGAGTAGTCACCGGACCATAGGAATTTTTAAAGTGATATCCATTGCCACATGCTTATTAGCTTGAATCTACAACCTTCATATAATTACAGATTCTCTTAAAAAACATGATTTACAAACCAGACAACGAATATAATTTAGTTTATTGACAATTAATTAGGTTAAGGGCATAACATTTTTGACGTAGCTTGTTGCCGATAGAAATCTGTTTTTAATATTTTAAAAACGTTAAATAAAATAAATTATTTGTAAATAACAAAATACATGTCCCTTTTTAACACGGCACCATAATTCTCAAGATAAAACTGTCTTTCAATAGATATTGATTCGTTAATTGATGCGTAAACGTGCATTACACTAGGTTACCTTTAAAATCGTAAACCGGTTCGTCTATAATATAATTTGGAAATACCTTTTTATAATGTAGATGAAGCGATAGGGGTATGTCAGGACCGTGACAAATGGAGATCTGTAGTCTCTGCCTACCCCTCTGGGAGACAGGCGTGAAGTGTATGTATGTAATGTACCTTTTTATACAAAACTGCACTGTTTCAGTAGGTGTCAACCCCTACCTCTCTGTTCATTACCCATCTCTTCCTACAAAAATCACAATCGGGTTTTGCGCGGGAAGCGATGAGATACGAATGGATTCTTTGTTTCTTATTTTCATTTTTAATCGTTCATACCCAGTTGTCATTTTATGTTTACTACCTAATGAACAAGTGTGCTCCATCGTATACCACGTGGCTGCTTAACATCAGGCAGGATGGTGGTCAAACGCTTGTTCACGGTGTATTAAAAAAAAAATAACTTTCTGTCACAACAAAGTAAACATTTTCCTTCATAAAGCAACTGCTAAAGGAACTACGTTCCAAATCACCCTGTAAATAGTTTCTCGAACGCCATCTATCGACAATCAATACAAACGTGGGCATCATAATGTAAGTTGGAATCGCTGAGTTGCTCACGCGCGCTCTCCACTTCCAGCCGCGGCAGGCTGGTCACAATTGACCGAGTCAGATAATTGGGCGTCGCCGGCATCAGTAGCTGAGCAAAGTCAATAATTACTGTCATTATAATTATGATTTCATAATAATAATTGTTCTATGCTGTCTGTCTGAGACATGGAAAGTATGATACAGGGCGAAAAAAGGGTGACGATAAGTAGGTTTGTACATAATAAGGTATATTTTCATCTTCATACACTTCACGTCTTTTAATCCCAAAGCGGGGTAGGCAGAGGCACTCGTTAAGCAAGTACCCACGGTTCACCAAGCGTATTTAACCCAACGTGACAGCGGGTGAGCCCATCGCCGATTATAGGGTTCACACACCTTGTGGTGTGTGGGTTTCATCACGATGTTGCCCTTCACCGTGCGAGCGTTGCGTTGCGTACATAGTCTCTGAAAAAAGAGTCCCATTGGTACACGTTCAGTAGCCGAACTCGAACGCGTGACCTCCCGGTTGCAAGTCAAGTATCCGACCAACTGGACCACAGACGCTCTTCCGAAAGACGAAAGTAGTTCTATTTCTTTCTTTTTCAACTATCTATATATATTTTCATTTTCATTTTGCACCTTTTTTGACATAGGTTCACCTAAATTGGGACAAAATAACCGTAGTATTTACTAAGACTAGATGGTTTTAAAGCTGTCCGAGTCGGCAGCAGCGCGACAGCAGTATTAGTACGATATTTTTAAATTATTGTAAATTTTAAATCTCATGCTGGTCTGGGTTGTAAATACATCAGCTGTCTTTCGTCCTGGCATGTCGTAGGAGCCGACTGTGGGAGCTAGCAACTTGTAACGGAGGTCCCTGTGACCCTAAGGATCTGCGCGCCCCTTTATGGGGATTGCGAACGTGAATGTATGTTTGTGAATTATGGGAACATTCAAAAAGTATGTGAGCGTCACACAGAGTTACAGAATTCATTTCTGTGTGCTGCCGCTCGAGTGTCGACAGCTTTAGTCGACAATAAATTGAGGCTGTCAGCGCTAAAGTGGCCTAACCTTAGACCAATCAGCAGTGGCGTGCACACCATATAGACAAAAAGACACTGCCTACCTTAGTATTTTGATTTCCCGACCTAATAATAGAGTTATTGCTAGATCTTTTTTTGTTGTACTCACGACAGAGGCTAACGGAGCTCCTGTGTTTAGTGGGTGAGTATATTTCGTAAAGACAAGTTACCTATACATAGGTGGTCAATGCGTGAGGATTACTGCCTACCTTGTCGTAAAAGCCAGTGCACGCCACTGCCAATCAGTATGGAGATATAGGGGCTTTTTGACACTTCATGATCATCACCATCATCAGCCCATACCTGTCTACTGCTGGACATTTGACACTTATGTGTGGAGATATTTTATGGAAACTTATTATTGACGAAATGTTTATTTTTTTGTAATTGAAATTCTGGATTCTTTAACATGAATGATTTTATTTTAATATTTTATTAGTAAATTGCCGTACTTAAGTCGGAATATGAAAAACTGTGGCTTAGGTTACTGTAGCGCTGACCGCCTCAATTGTACTTACAAGTGCATACACGCACATAGCGCTTTCAACCAGAGCAGGCAATAGATTTCCACTTGCTACGCTACTAAACATTCCTAATCTCTCTTCCACAGGTAATGTACTGCAACTTCGGAACAACGCAGCGTTCAAAATGCGCGCAGTTTCACTGGTAACTTTTTACTGTCTTACTAATGGCTAATTGGATAAAAAAATAATGTCAAACGATTACATAAATTGGAGGTAAATGCTCAGGCAAGGTGAACTGATGATATACGCAAGATGGCTGGCAGAAGCTGGATGCGAGAAGCCGAAAACAGATCACAGTGGCGTGCAATTGGAGAGGCCTATGTCCAGCAGTGGACAGGTATGGGCTGATGATGATTACATAAAAGACCACGGATGACGCTGATGAAGCTAAAAACAAGTTGATTTAAATTGTGCGGTCATTAAAAAAAAATCTATAGCTCTATCTTTGTTTTCTTTCTAGCTGGTTACCTATGTATAAAAGCAATGCGTACTTGTGCGGTCTTTAGTTGTGAAATTAATAATAAAGTATTAATCAATTCAATCTTTTGTAGCTTTGTAAGCGCCATCTGTCATATAAAAACAACATATTTTTTTTTTTATCCAATAGCTCATTAAATAATAGTGCCGACTATAAGTCACAGACTGTTCCTGTTACTTTCTGACGTGAAAAAGACAAGGGTCAGAAAGACAGAACATGATATAACTTTATCCTCCAGACATCTTTTTTATCAGGAGGGAATTATTAAGAAGTAAGGTGGTAAATTTTTATCCACAATTCCTAATGGAGTCGGGAATTATGAAGACTCGCATAAAACTTTATCTGTCTTTTTCCATTGGTAGTTTTTGGTGTCATTTCAGTTTTTACACAATTGAAAAAAGAATACGCATTTAACTTAGTGAAACATATGTTTTTTATTTCTATATTATTTTTCTCGAAGAAACTAAACAGTTCCCATTTTAATCTAATGAGGAGTTTTATTTAAATAAAATAATAAATACAAGAGCAAGCCTGAAGACGAACGATCCTACAATAAAGAACTTGCTTGCATCTCTTTCGTTTCTCATTATATTTGACAGATTTTTTTTTAGAAAACTCATCGCCTACTCCTACACACATTTATAGTGGCAGTGAAAAGCCATTCTGGAAAAATACCTGTTATTTTGAAAGACTACACGTGTTGTGTCCATACTTATGACGATATCGTCACACTCTTGCGTGTACACCATAATGTACAACATATGACGTAAGAGCTTTTTTCTATCTACCTGGACGACGTGCTGTGCAGTTGTCATATGCCCAGTTCATTTCCGCAAGTTTCAGTATGTATAACTTTAATTATTTACTTTTTTCCTGATAGATGCATTTTTCATGTAATTGGTATATGTGTACCATCTATTAAATAATATTATTTTAATACTGCACGTAAAACGACCCCAAGCAATGGTCTTAGAAACGTTGTTGGGCTCGTCAATATGATCAACTTTCACTATGGCAACAATGCGGGTAAATTAAAGAAAACCGAATATTGACGGACCCAACAACATTTCTAACACCAGTGTTGGGGGTATTTTTATACTTGGCATAATGTTGAAATAACTCTGTGTGCAGGTAATCATTATTTATCAGCAAAAGTACCACAAAACTAGATTTCTAAGCTTTCAGTTTTACGCTTCTCAAATACTTGAGTTTTTATAAAGAATGGAATTTTGACAAGAATAATATTAAGTATACAATTATTATATCACTATTAAATCCTTACACCACAGAACAACACACACACATATTAAATCCTTAATCAAATATCATAATCATCATCAGCCTCATGACAATTCAATATGATATGTAATAATGCAGCGAACCATATTTTCGACTTCAATGTAACTTCTAAAGTTCATCTTTCACACCGTACTTAAGCTTTATCAAATCTCCTGCCTTCTCGGCTATCATAAGTGTGGACGCCATGGTGTTTCCACCGACGATAGCTGGCATTACACTGGCGTCCACTACTCTCAGATTATTTACACCTCTCACGAATAAATCTTCATCAACTACTGCAGTGGGATCTGATTTGTCACCCATCTTTGCAGTTCCCACAGGATGGTATATAGTATGTGCTAAATGTCTGGCGTAGCATCTCCAGTATGCATCGCTGTCGAAATTCTCTTCTGAACAGAATTGTATGTCTATTGGAGAATATTTGACTTTCAGGGACTTAAATGTGTTAGTGTCAATCAATCTTTGCACTTGTCTTATACCACGTATCAGGGTTTCGAAGTCAGCTTCGTTTATGAAATAATTCGGTTTGATGTCTGGTTCTGAATCAGGATTGGCATCTTTGAGTAGGACTTCCCCCGTTGAACGTGGATGCAGTAAAGTCACAAACATACCGATGAGATCATTATTAGAGTTTAATTTACAGAACGCATCTATTATGTCGTTAGAGTAACCGACAGCTTTGAGATGTGCGAGAAAGATGCCTCGGTCATTCTTTGTTATGTAACTATGGTGGATTTGAATATCCGGATATTTTGATACGTTCAATGTGTCTATGAATGTCATAAAATCAATTATGCCTATTTTTGAGAACAAGCCTTTGCGTGAAATCATATATTGCGCTGCAGCTAATACTTTTTCCTCCAAAGACATTTCATTGGACAATTCTTCGTGAACTTGAAAATAGAACGGTAAAATAATGTGATCTTGTAAGTTTTTTCCAACTGGTAGATCTAATAAAACGTCATTCACGCCCTTAACCTTGAGATGATTCGAAGGGCCAATCCCTGATAACATCATCAACTGTGGTGTCGCAATAGATCCGGCTGATAAAATTACTTCTTTTCTTGCCGTCACTTTTCTCATTTTGCCTGAGGCGTGCCTAACGAAAACTCCATTAGCCGTCATAGTATCTTTGTTCACGAGAACTTTTTGAACTTTTGTATTCTTTGTTACTAAAACGTTACTATTTACATTTGCTAGGCTAATTTCCGCCGTGTTCATTCTTACGCCATCTTGAATCATAAGTCGCGATATCATAGTGCCAACTGCAGCATGTTTCTCTATTTCATTAAAATTGTAGCCTATTTCTTCCCAAGCGCTTTTTAAAAAATCAGTCAAGAGACGTATTTGATGTGGTGTTCTATCTGTAGGATTGTAATTTTCGCTTATTTTGAATTCATTTTCTACTCTATCCATATATTTTTTTACTTGATCGTAACCCCAGTTAGGAAGACCCATACTTTGCCATTTGTCGAAGTCTTCCTTAAGGTTTCTAATGAAAAGCATGACGTTGATTGATGAACTTCCTCCCATGGCTTTCCCTTTGCTCCAATTGCAACTGCTATTGACATTCCCCAGGCAGTATCCTTGTTCAGGTACCGTTTTGTATTTCCAATCTTCCTTTTCAATTTGGAATATTAGGCCCGGTATCTGTAATTGCAAAAAGGAAATATTACATAACGATAATACTCGTGTATCTACGAATGACCTTAAGTACAATGTGTTTGTGCCTGTATCATTCCATGTTTCGTTGACGTGTGCAAAAGACAAAACAGTATATAAGTTACACATTACATACCTAACTTTTGCAAGTACTTAAGTAAGGGGGTTAGTGTTTTATTACATATTGTTATCTTGCTTAATGTCACACAAAATATGACACAATTATTTCTGAATAAGTAGATATTTTTTTCTGTTTTTACAAAGTAATGCTACCTAATCCACACCGAATAATCCAAGGGCAAGTGGAAAATGCTAAGTAGCATGAAATTCGTGTTAGTACAAATGTTTGATGCAATAAAGTCATAAATAATACATGATGAATGTTTGTAAGTCAAAATAACGCCATGATAGTTTTTTCTTTCAAAAGGGCATTTGAAGTTTATTTTTAATTGTGCATTAGGCAATAGGTAATTAGTGGTTTAACTCATATTTTATACAGAACAAAAATATATGAAACTCGGTACAAATTTCCACCATCGTACAAAAGGGTTTTCGCTCTTTTTTTAGGGAGTAGGAAGTAGTAAAAAAAAATACACTTCACGCACTTTAGGCACTTGCTACAGCTTGATGAAACCCGCACACCACAAGGTGTGTGAACCCTATAACGGCGATGGGCTCACCCCCTGTCACCTGGTTAAATACGCTCGGTGAACCGTGGGTACTTGCTTTAGCAAGTGCCTCTGCCTACCCCTCTTTAGGAAGTAGTAGTTTCTATGTAACTACTATTGTCATCAGACACATAACTTAAATTTGTATGAATTCTTTTGAAATATATATTTTCTAATAGACCACTGCGTACCGATTAATTATCAGACGACCGCAACCAACAATATTTACTCAGTAATAAGTTATGATTTTGATAACTTTTGTTGTACGTACTAAAGGTCCGTTCCGTTTTTCGTCTCTTTAATTTTAAACTGCTCGAATGGTTAAGCTGTCTACGGTATCGTTGTAATCCATACGTCATTTCGGCGTAAAAGAAAAACAAAATGGCGGCCGCGGAAGTTATCTACCTTTACACCATTACCCTGTATTGAGTCTATGAAGAGTAGAAAAGTAAAATGCCCGTATTTTAAATGCATACATCATACATTTTCTTATCTCTAGCAGGTTAAATGAAGGATAAAAAGGTTACTGCAGCCATCTGCATGTCCCCAATGTCCCTACATTTACGTTACTCGATTCATCTAGGTACATATCATTGCTTTATGTAAATATTTTTTATGCAATTTATGTTAATCTCGTGCATTATCGTATATTCGAGTAGTTCTTTTTCGCTCTTGGACTGAAGCTAAGCATTAAGAGGAACTAAGGAAACTCACAAACCGAAAGAAAAAGAACTAAGCGGAAATTGGCTTAGCACCTATCATAGTGGTTCCTACTGGTGAGATAAGGGTAGAGTCATGGATGTAGGCCATCTTGCTGATATAACCGTCGTGGCTAAATGTAATGAAATTAGGTATAACGTTATCAATATATAACTAACTTAATTAACTTCACCACGACCCGCTTTACTAGTTATCAGTGTTTCTCTAATGTATGCAGTATGTATTATATTTTTATGCTATATAAACAAGCGTTTGATCACAATACAGCCTGTTGTAATAATAATATAAAACGTTCCTCATGAATCACAAAAAACCGCATCATAATCTGTTGCGTAGTTTTAAAAATCTAAGCACACGTAGGGACAGACTAGCAGTAATATCAATGAATCAAGGTCATTGACCGGAAGAGGCCGTCCCGTATTTACACGCCGCGCCCTTCGTAAATAATTAAAAATATGATGAATGATGATTAAACACAACAAACAATGTCACGGTTTAACTTACTTTACTCGCAACCCCGGGATCTTCACCGGCTTCTATCAGGATTATCTTATCTGAAGGAAATGCCTCGTTGATCCTTCGAGCGAGCAGGGAACCCGCCGTACCAGCTCCCACTATTATGAAGTCAAACTCTGCGTTCTCTGTAATAATAAATAAAAATAATAATCTTAGGTAAGCTGAACGCTTATCTTTTTATCGTTTCGCGCTGTAATACCCGTTTTAAACTATTAATATTATCAGGATGTTTTCTTTGAGTATTGTGTTGCATTGCGTACATAAGCCATGAATAAGAGTTCCATTGGTACACCTCCAGCAGTGATGTGCACTAACTTTTACGACAAAGTAGGCAGAAATTCCCAAGGATTGAAAGAAAGAAAAGGATTTTTATTTTCATAATTATTGCGGTGGTGTCGCAAACACACTTAACACAAAGAAGAAAAGACATACAAAAAAAAACAACAAAAAGAGAGAACACAAAACAAAAAAGCAGATAATTACAAAAAATAAATTAAAAAAAATAAAACAAGGATTGACACATATGTATGTTAATTATCACTACTTCATGTAAGTACGAGTGAGTACCTACTTACTGAACATACGTAGTGCACTTTACCACAATTAATTGTGCGGAACAAAATTGTATCTACATTTTATAAAAGAAAGTAGTGTTAATCAAGAACGGCGGAACCGATTAGGGTGAAAATTGGTTGGGTGGTAGCTTAGAGCCAGGAGACGGACAAAGGAGACTTTTTATCCCGATCCTGTAGGAAGCGACGCTATATACAGGTTGTTATACTTTTTATGAAATACAGAAACTACGAGAATGAAATCGCCGGACGTCCTCTAGTTATGTTTTTAAATAATCCATTAGATTAATGCATTTTCGGGCTCAAGTATGTCGTATAAAACGTTCGGAACAAAATTATTAAAATAAATGTAAATAAGTGAACGACTTCTCGAAACCGTAGTGCGGAGAAAAAGAAGAGAGGGCTTTGCTCTGCAATGGAATTCAGTTGGAATTCGTACAAGTCATCATCGTCATCGATTTTTAGTAAATCACAGTAAACACATCATATATATAAATAGAATACTAGTGGACGCCCCGCGATTCTATACGCGTAGTTTAGCAGTACCTGCATCCCAAATTTCAAGCGTCTAACTTGAGCCGTTTACATTGTCATACAAAATAATTTTCCCGTTTATTCCCGTTCCCGTGGGAATTTCAGGAAATCCTTTCTTGGGGCTGTGCGTTGATATCAAAGCTGACTGACTAGTCAGCTTTTCGTGTTATATATGAAGATAGGAAATCCCGTATACCTCGAAAGTGATTATGCAGTTTTTAAGTGTAAGAAGACAAAATGAACGTACCTTCATATTCAGAGAACAGTTCCTCAGAACGATCTATAGGCCAATGGTTCTCTCCGCCTAAGGCGCAGTGCGCGGCCACCAACGCTGCTACGCTTTGTGCAAAGATTGCGCCTGGATTTCCCGCGAACACCGCGGGACAGGATGATGATATTGCCCCCATTAAGGGCTCCATGGTGGCAACAGAAGAAAATATCCTGAATATTACATTATAATAATAATATATAGGCCGTGACATTTTTACACCCGGTCATCTAACCCAAAATTAGGATACTGGTTTAACTCACAGAGAGCGCTGCTGCCCGTCCTCTGGAGAGTTCCCTCGGTCGCCTCTTAAGACGCCCACTGGGAATAGTTGGGCTCGGGTGATGACACATTTAGATATTCTATTCGCTATCACCACACGTCTTATTGTACGCTTGTATTAATTCATGGATAATCACAAAGAAAATGTATGGCTTTTCTACACTGAGTCGTGCATCACGACTAGAGATTAACATTTTGTATGGCGCATAGGTAGAGGTCAGAGAGATAGGTGTGAAATAACCCTATCGGAATGACTGGACTTCGTGAATGAATAACGATATTTAAATTTTATTATTATTATTATTATTATTTTTTTTAATCACTATGAACCAGTGTTTGACCACCATCCTGCCTGATGTTAAGCATCGATGTGGTCTACGATGGAGCACACTTGTTCAGTAGGTACTTATTCACCCGCGACTTGAAGACCTTCAAACTATACTGCGCAGGAAACACAGACTCCGGCAAGTCGTTCCACATCCTGGCGGTACGCACTATGAAAGTGGACGCAAACCGTTTGGTTCGCGTATTATTTCAAAGTGCTCTCCTATTATGAGTTCTTATAGTCATAATATTATTGTTCCTGTGTGAGAGGGATAGCGCTAGATGAGTAGTATAACACTGTCACTCAAAATTACTTAAAAGCAGAGTTGTCCAAACTAGATGGGTCCCAGGGCCGATAAAATTTACTAAATACAATAATGGTGGGCTGCAAAAAAATTATAAAAATAAAATGAAAGAGAAAGGGAATTCCCCGAATTCTCGAGTGAATATTGATGTGTGCCACGTGATCGAACATACCCAAAACACTTGAATTTTGAATTTCGCCACGAGAAAAATAATTAGCTAATTAATGTATTTAAACAAATAAGATAAAAAGATTCTACGGGCCACAATAATACCGATGGCCATGGTTTGAGCAGCCCTGCTTTCAAGTACGGGGCCTTAACTGACTTAAGAGTTGGAGTACATACATATACATACATACACTACACGCCTGTCTCCCAGCGTGGTAGGCAGATACTACAGATCTCCAGTTGTCACGGTCCTGACATACCTACCCCTTTCTCTTCATCTGCATTCATACAGAGTTGCAGTGTTGGAAGTAAACTACTTACTACTTGTCTAACTACTGTCTTTCTACATGAAATGTTCGGTGAAACGGGATCAATACGTAGTAACGTACCAGTGGCATAAGTCTACTACACTCTGGCATCGTAGCGATAAACGATGTGTATTGCTAATTACGTTACTTTAATTTCACTGTCATCCTTAGTAAAACAGCGATGCACATAATTTTCCGCTACGATGATGCCAGAGCGAGGCAACTACGAGAGAGAAGAATACCTGGCAGGGGGGCAATATATTTAACACACTTACACTCACACACCTTTTCTCCACGTAGTACAGGGGTACACACAGGTGTGTGAGAGTGTGTTAAATATTCTTACAGAATAAATTAAATTAAAAAAAATAAGTAAAGAGGCACAATATTGTTCACCGGGTACATAGGCGCGAATATAATCAAAGACAAGCTCGAGCTTACCTTTGTTATTTTACTACGACGCAAGCAACTGCGTCGAAACGTCGAGTAAAATAACAAAGGTAAGCTTGTCTTTGATTATATTGGCGCCTATATACCCGGTGAACAATATTGAGTTATAAGGTCTGTGCACGTTTCATTAAAAAATGAAGTAAAGAGGCACTTGATATAGCAAATGCCCACGGTTCACCAAGCGTATTTAACCAACGTGACAGGGGGTGAGACCATCGCCGTTATAGGGTACATACACCTTGTGGTGTGCGGATTTCATCACGATGTAGTCCTTCACCGTACAAGCGTTGTGTTGCGTACATAGGCTCTGAAAAAGAGTCTCATTGGTACACGTCCAGTAGCCGGACTCGAACCCGCGACCTCCCGGTTACAAGTCAAGTATCCGATCAACTGGACAGACGCTATTAATTATTATAAATACAATAAATAAAAATAAAATAAATACTTAAATGCAAAGACCTAAATATACATGCCCTTCCATGTAACTAAATAGTTCCACTTTTAATTCAACTTCAAATTTAATTCAAGACCTAAATCAATTAGGTCTACTTCCGTGTGAATAACGCATTGGACCGGAAACAAATTATTGTGTTGTTTGATTTGATAACAACGCTAATTTATTGACAAATCGATGAGAAACTTTCGATGAATTATGTTTGAACTGTAATTTGAACAATGAAATGATGAAAAAAACATTTGAATGAACTTTAAAAAAAATTAAACTGTATCCAAATAACAATGCTAAACATTATTATTTTTACACGAAGATTCTATTTTTCAGTTTTTTTAATCTCGGGAATGGCACCTAGTATATTATTATTTTTAATAAATTTTCTAACCACCTACGTAAATTGAAATTTCGAACTTACCTTTTCTTTTTAATATCCGATTTATTCCTTCGTCTCCAAATTGTGCACAAAACTAGTCAACTCAACACTAAGTGCGTTTTACTACTGATACAACAACTATATTATACGTTATAGTAGTTTGACATTACACGTCTCGTAAGACGAGGTAAGTTTATCACACTAATGACCGTATTCATAGACTACTCTTAACAGTGAGTGGGTTCTCAAGATTTTTATAATTTGACAGCAGCTGCTCTTACATTAAAATAAATTTATAAAAAAGTGGTGTTATCTCTATTTCATCATAATCAATATCATCAGCAACATGACGTCCACTGCTGAACAAATGCCCCTCCCCCCATGGTTTCCGTGATTATTTGTGGGGGAATGCCAATAATCTCCACGCACACTATTCATAAATCAAGAACGACTGAACTGATTTGGCTGAAAATTGGAAGGGAGGTAGGCTAAAGACCAGGAGACAGATTTTAGTCCCGGTCCTGTAGGACGCGTCGCTACAAATAGTAGTCGCCATAGTTTATATGAAATAAAGAAACGACGCGATGGAAAAGCGGGGCATCCACTAGTCACTAAATATGTTATGTTGTTTTTCTCTGCGCATTTCCTACTCTCATACATACATACACTTCACGCCTGTCTCCCAGAGGGGTAGGCAGAGACTACAGATCTCCATTTGTCCTACTCTCATAATGTAACTTTTATTTATGTGACAAATGTAAATAAATAAATAGAATAAGACATAGTCGCTCCTCGCTGTCTGTCCCTATGATTGTTACATCTTTAACACTACGCAACGGATTTGTTGCAATTTTTTTTAATATAGTGATACTTGAGGAATTTTATATTTATAATGCAGTAGAGTTACATTGGTAACTCATGCGAAGCTGGGGCGTGTCGCTAGTCATTAATAGAAGAGAACGCGTAGGTCTAACTGTTTTATTTTATTTTTTTAAGTATATATTTTAATCTATTTATCATAATTATGGTGTATATCGCATCTCACGCTGAGGACCGACGGAAAACCAGCGTCATGGGTACCCGTGACTTGATGCTGAGCCAGAGTCTCCTCTTCGCTGACAAGCACAGCCACACTGTGGTTATTCATTTGTGAGTGTGAAATTTTTTATATCGTTTTCTTCTTTGATGTGTGTGTAATTTGTGCTTGTCAGAGAAAAGACAAAGACAATACGTCTTGTCTTGTCTGTGACTACGGTCAAATCAATAGATAAGATAAAGCTAAGTTTAATGGCACATGCTCAGCAGTGGATGTCAATAATAGGCTAGGAAATAAGATATCTAAGGTGACAACTATAAAAAACCGTACCTTGAGAGAAAGTAGGAACAAGAATACGTTCTATAAATACAGGCCTGAGATGTGTATCGACGCACACATTCATCCCGTCTCCTGTTTGAATTGTAAACTTGTACTTAACTCTATTGTGCGCAAAGGAACTGGTTTGTGGACTTTGCATAAAGGCCCACTTACGACTGTAACTTACGTATTTATAACCTAAACGATTTACAATAAAATAAACGAAGGTAAAATAAAATAAACAAGCACTCGACCAAAATAGCAATTACTTTTTCAGGATTGACTCCGGGGGAAAAGGTGCAGCGGAGTATTTTAATAGCTGCGCATTATTTTATACACAATTGAAAAGTTAAAATCTCGATGGGGACAGCACATATTTATGTATAAAACATGCACATTACATACATATAATATGCCATGTATATATATATATATTCGTCGCTACGATGCCAGAGCGATGCAACTGCGAGAGTGTAGCAGACAGAGTCTTAAGCCACCTCCCCACCAATTTTCAGCCTAATCGGTTCAGCCGTTGTTCATTTATAAATAGAGTGTAACAAACGCTTTATTTTATATTTACCTATACAGGGAGATGTACTGATTATAGATATGATGCAGTGTTTATTTATGAAAGTAATGATTTGTAGGTTCACGAACTTGATATAATTACACATAAACATGTAAGTGTACTTATAGGTAGATAGGTACGTAATTGTGTTATCTTACGTACTACTTACCTCCCTATACCATTATATACTCAATAGTTTCAATAACTTAACTTAAGGAAGACGTAAGCTAAGTTAAAATAACTGAGATCTACTACTATTTTAAGGAAATTAATTCGATTAAATTTTCTATAAAATTTTGGAGAGTGCGCTACGGATTTGCCTAGCCTAATAACCCCATCACGCTAATACAATAGGACAACCAGGAGGACGGCAAAACGTCATCCATACAGATGAAGTATATCATTTAAGAACGCGAACCGAACGGTTTGCGCCTCCTTTCATAGTGCGAACAGCCAGGATGTGGAATGACTTACCGGAGTCTGTGTTTCCTGCGCAGTATA
>SJJU01003519.1:0-29201 GCA_012932125.1 Conopomorpha cramerella
TAGCTTTCCGACCGCGGCTTCGCCCGTGTGGACTTCGGTTATATTGCGGTATAAAGGACAACTATAAGAAAACTTACCATTGCTACGGAAAAATCTAAGTTTCCCTCGGGAATATATTTTTTTCCGGGATAAAAAGTACCGTATTATTTAACCCGACGACGACTTCTAACTTTACGTATGCAAAATTTCAAAGCAATCGGTTCAGTAGTTACGGCGCTTTCTTACTTCGCTTTATTAGTAAGGAAGTAAGGATCAATAGGAAAAAGGGAGCAAATAAAGAATTGACTTTTTTCTATGATAGTAGAATTGTGTAGGTATGTACCTACAATGTATACACTGCTTTTATTATATTGTATAACACTTTCCCGCCGAAAATAGGAATGCAATCCGTAAATAAAGAATATTTCCTAAAAATGTGTTCATGATTTCTTTGCTCTACTGTGACCGGATCAATCCACCTCCAAAACACATTTCCCGCTACGATTCTTCAGGGAATAGCGCAAAGCTTTTACTTTTTATTTCCGTGTCAGATGTTGATGCGAAGGGAATATAATTTTCCCTTTTTATAAGGATATTTTTATACATAATGCCTTAAGCGGTATATGAAAATACTTGGATATAGGCAGATGCTTTTTTGCTTTGCAATTTTCTATTCTTTGTTGTCCCTTTCGGGGGCGCGTTCCGGCTATCGACATCATGACAACAATAAAATGAAAATGTCAAGTACTTACTCACTTAACAGTTGATACGCAGCTCCTACCTGGGAGTTCATTTTCATATTATTCTTCATAACATAATTAGGAGCTGGTTACAATGTTACAACTTACTTCGAAAAGAATAAAGTTATATTAACACAGTTGTCCCGGCAAACATTTGTTTTGCCATAATCAGTTGCTTTTGTACCCTGTGAATTGGGAGAAATACAACTGGTAGATGCATAAAACATAGATAGTAGCCGATTCTCAGACCTACTGAATACGCATATACAATTTGGTTAAAATCGGTAAAGCCGTTTCGAAAGAGTACGGTGACTAACATTGTGACATGGAAATTTTATACATTACATTAGCTGCCCGGGAAAACGTTGTTTTGCAATATGAATGGTATTTGTGTGCCCAAACCATATCCAATCCAGACCAACAATGTCTTTCGCGCCCCTAAAGCGACTTAGTATGCCGTTGGAAGAACCAGCTGGTAGGGGTATGAAAAATAAATGTTGGGCGATTCTTAGACCTACTCAACACGCGTAAAAAAATAATAAGAAATGGTCAAACCGTTTCGGAGATGTAGGTATGGTAACTAACATCGTAACATTAGATTTCTTAAATAAGATAACGCAGAAGAGAACTGTTCATTACCAAGTAAAGCTCTCTCAAAGTGTGTTGACGGCCACAATACGTGTAAACATACTGAAGTTCTGGTGCCTTGTTATTTTTATGTAAAAGTGCCTCGCATCAGATAAGCTGCCGCATACAGACATTTTATTACATGCCCGGGCAGCCGCCTGTTTTATTGTTAAGTTAAACGACCATTGGAGCTCTTAGCAATTGCAAAAAGCTTACTTAGGTATTTATTACCTATTATTCATGTTTTAAATTCCATTTATTTCAAGACCTATACCTACCTTCTTCAAATATATCATGGTTAGCTCATCAAAATATCATCGACAGAATCTTCAAACCTGATAAAATATGAACAATCAAACCAATAATATATCTAATGATCAATGTTAATTAACTGTTACAAAACATAGTAAACGCCCACCTTAGCATGAACTGTTGCGCGCGCGGCGCCACTGGCCCGGCGTCGGCGGCGGGGCGGCGAGCATGCGCAGAAGGTCTCATCCGACCATCGGATAACGTCATTTCTGCCGACATAGCGGTCATTCCTGACCGACAACATACATATCATCGCTGCAAGGTCGGCAAGTGCATTCCTATCATTCGCGGCGCCGGCCGTCGGCACAATTTTTACTTTACCTTTTGCCCTTTCTAATTAAATCGCCATTCATTACTGCCACCCCGTATCTGTTTGAGTGACGTGCGGTGAAGTGCGTATATCACAATCGGACGCGCTCGCCTCGCCCGTAAAGGATAAAAACATCAATTACATGGCGTCAACGTCAAGCTTCGGGCTCGTACCTACGTGGACGACGTGGTCCTGGCAAGCGATTACATATCTTTTTTTTTTTTAGCAGCACAAATAAAAGTGAAAAGGTTTTATTGCTTTTTTTTCTGGGTCGGCGTTCGTCGTAGAGCGGACGTGTTCATCTATGAAAGGAAAATACTATTGTTTTAATTAATACGCTTAAGATACATCTACGTACATACAAAAAAAGGTGACCGACTGACTTATTGGCATTACAGCTTACCTGTACAAGTATTACAAACATGAAATCTTTTCAACACTTTTAGTTTAACTTATAGGTAAAAGAGCGTCTGTCCAGTTGGTCGGATACTTGACTTGTAACCGGGAGGTCGCGAGTCCGGCTACTGGGCGTGTACCAATGGGACTCTTTTTCAAAGCCTATGTACGCAACGCAACGCTTGTACGGTGAAGAACAACATCGTGATGAAACCCGCACACAACAAAGTGTATGAACCCTATAACGGCGATGGGCTCACCCCCTGTCACGTTGGGTTAAATAAGCTTGGTGAACCGTGGGCATTTGCTTAAGCAAGTGCCTCTGCCTACCCCGCTTTGGGATTAAAAGGCGTTAAGTGTATTTATTTTTTTTTATTTAAAAAGAAAATTGAAAGCGCAAGCGAAACCAGATGTAGTTATCTAGTTACCTGGTACAATGAGATACCTAACTAAAAAGCATCCATAATCTCATTATCGCTGCACGACACCTATCAATTTGTCCAATGTAATACAACATAGAGCTTTATGACCGGCCGTATTTTGTCCGCGAACGCGTCGTATTACAGATTTAAAATGTAATTAAATACCGTTGTATGAAAATAACCTTAATTTATGCCATCAATATCTACATACTGATTATAAATGCAAAACGAAAGTTATTGTATCTGTTTGTTATCGTTAGTTTCACCCTTAAAATTACTAAACGGAATTATCTATTTAATATTATGTATTATATTAAAGATGGCTTATATTATCGTTTGAGTCTTGATCTTAACCACATCACTGCTTAACATCAGGCAGGATGGTGGTCAAACGCTTGTTCATAGTGATAACAAAAAAAAAGAGTAGGTGCCTTCCAGGTTGCATGGGCATCACTAAAATCATCATCGTCATCAGCCACATGGATCCTGGCATTGTTGTTCCTGCAATGATTTCCATGATCATTTGAGCGGCAAATGTACATAATCGCGACCCTTGGCAGGCGGGTTGGCCATCGCAGTCATCACTACATAATCATCACAAAATAACACAGGTTTTTGTATCGTTTAATATGAGTATATCAAATACCATTCTTATAATACCTGATTACATTTTACTCTGTCACGTCAAAACCATATCACGGCATTTTCTATTGTAATAGGTAGATAGGTAAGTACTACAAAAAAAATATGTCGGAAAAAATAGACAACAAGTTTTTAGAATATACATGACAACTTGTTTGTTGAACGAGACAGAACTAAAAATTATACACTGTCATATTATACATATACATGCATTCTAAAATAAATTATGAATCCTCGTACAGATGAAGTCGTAAGGAAAAGCTAGTTCAATTTTCATCCGCTGTAGCTGACAACCCAGTGCTGTGACGTCGCGCGTGTAATCCACAATATCGATTGTCGATATCACAATAGGTACGTGTTTGCGTGACATCGAAATGTATTTTCACCCCGTACATATTTACGCTCTTTGTTATTGTTACGTTTCGTTTTGAATGAAACAATTAGTTGAATGTCCCGATCTAGTTTATGTTTGATCAAAACAAAAGCTGTCAGAGGGTGAACTAAAAACGTTTTTTGTTTTTAGACTGTAATCAGTGGTACGCAGTGTGATCATTTCGATAACGCGTAATTTTTCTTTTAGAACTTTGTATATTTAAGTACATTTTAATTAGTACAAGTAAAAAAAGAGGTAAAAGTAAAAAAAAAGAAGGATTCGTAACGTCGAACATCAACCAATCAATAGTTGATAAAATAATATTCATTTAGAGATAGGTACCATAAACTCGCGTCGTTCGTCGTCGGTTTGATAATCAAAAAGTTGAAGTACCCTACAACATAATTAAAAAGTTATCATTTATGTCATGAAAATAATACTTATTCGGTACAAATATTTCATATGAAAAACCGCCAGAACTTATTTTTAAAAGTACATTTATTTGAGAGCATAATAAAACATACTTAAAGTTCCCTAAAGCTTTATAAATAATTTAACCAAAAGCTGGTTAGTGTGGTTACGAAAGGTGTACACATTAGCAGATGATCAAACATCAACCACAAATACAATGGACTTCACCGTATTAAACTACCGTGATTTCCGCGTAAACTGATATAGCCTAAGGGTGAATGCTCCCTTATATTCGAATAGCCCCACATAAAGCTCTCATGGTCAATCTAATGACATTATTGTGTGTGGTTTTGTTATAAAGCTACGTGCCTCGAATGGACGGAGGAAGATTAGAGGGTCATTTCTTTCCTTAGACCCTTTTCTCTCGGGGCAACTTTCCTATTAAATTCGTGTTATTGCTTCATACCACTTCTCTTGGAAGGGGATTATAATCAAGAATCGTAAAATGGGAGCATATTTCATTCCAAATAAATTTGACAGAAACTTGACGATTCTGTGATTAAGTAACTGTAAGTTTTCAATAAAATTGCCTCGGATTTTTCACCGACTTTAACATAGGAAGGGGTATATCATCAGTATTGTTTTTTATGTTTGGTGAACCGACTTTCATGAATGTTTTATATTTGAAATCTGGTGCTTTGCGCCCTGTGGTGCCATTTAAATTTGGTTATGTTCTGATATTGGCTTCTTTGTGAAAACCACAAGTCTTTATAGGTTAATGGTTGATGTCGGTGCATTTTTCTTTATAGTTATACGACGTATCAATATAATACTAGGGGAGAGAGAAGCCAGTTAAATTATTACAACCTGAAACCTAAAGCACGAAGTACTTGTCTGTCTCGCCTATTACGATTTCATTATTATCATGAAAATAGTGTTGACTTTTTGGCGCTTCATATAGGCTACATAATGCAGGAAAAATATATAAAACTATAATAATTTATGGTTATGGTGTATAATGATTATGGTTTCATATATTTTTCCGTTAACCATTAAAAAATGGTACCGTAGACGGCTTAATTCTGTTCTATGTTATTCTGTAGGTTTACGTCATAGCAGCAATGAGAGATGCACAAAAATAGAAGCAATTTCCAACAAACGTCAAAACGCTGCATGATTATAATTTGATAAGATTTTCTATCTATAAAATAATGGACTAGACAATAGTCGCGGGCGTGTTGTGTCTGTTATGTAGAGCGTTTTCCTTAATTAATAGGTATTTCGCCAAAACTGTTAACAATAACATTAAATTCAGCTTTAAATAACGCGTATTTTTTAAATACTACGTAAGGGACGTACGTTAAGGGAGTTTTACTTCAATAAATAGGCAATAAAAGAATAGTCAGTGATGGAACGGGCTTCATGTAACTTTGTCTGTCTGTCGTCCGCGATTTCACGCCAGAACTACTGAGCCAATATAAAAGGAAGCTCTCAATCAATACTTGTGGTTTGTAGCCTTGTATCTTTTTCGGCATGTGAATATCAGTATGAGATGAGAGACAAAATATTGAATCGGTTATTATGTTCCAACTTATTTGGTTAATCATTATTCCTGGTTTTAATTTTCGTGCTATCTCAGTCTGATGTTTACTAGAAGAAAGAAACAACGACAACAGCCTAACTCTTTGTTAAACTAGATACGAAAGGAATACTCCTTTCTTCACTCTATGTCTAATATTTTTTCATAGAGAAGCCGACGCGTTTTCGTCACATCTTTGTATATCTGTACTTGTCTTGTCTAAGGGGTTCACCCTTACTTGATCCGTATTGTTCGCGACTGTACCTAATAGGGGGGAGTGAAGATTATGCCAACGACGTCTCTCGTCCCCATGATGACTGCGAACCGATTTAAAAGTAAGAGGAG
This sequence comes from Conopomorpha cramerella, assembly GCA_012932125.1. Lineage (NCBI taxonomy): Eukaryota > Metazoa > Arthropoda > Insecta > Lepidoptera > Gracillariidae > Conopomorpha > Conopomorpha cramerella. The sequence goes on from SJJU01003519.1 coordinate 6,137, forward strand.
GGGTGACTGAGCGGTGTGCCAAGTGATTTTTAACATTCAAATAGCTTGTGAAGATATTAGACTCGTAGCTTCAGAGCTTCAAGTTCTGAAGCTTCCACTCGTGGATCAATTTGTGGATTACAGATTCGATCGGCAATTTTATACTATTAATGCCATTTGCGATGGGTGTATTTTTTTCTGTAGTCTTATATTTGTGTCTTATTTCTTAATATATGTGAGAATACATTAGTATTATGATTTAACAAATAGACGAATGATATGTTTTACGAAACTATCTCGTTTCAATTGATAATATATTTTCTTTTTAGCAATTCCATTGATCCCTGACCTTTCTCATGTAGAACACAGTAGTATTTTAAACAGGTTTTGTTCTGATATCTCTTGAGAACTTCGCAAATTATAATAATATAACTTCATAAATATTCTACCAACTCATAGTATACCAAAACCTAGCTAGTTTTATGTATATATGCTATGTATATTATGTAGAGCCCTGAATTAATGTTATAATCGAGTGATTCTGAATAATTAAAAAGCAATAACCGAGGCGAATGTTAATGGAACGTATCAATAAAAAATATAAATTGTTGACAGTGATAGGTACGTGCGTGAAACAGAGCTAAGTGCTTTTTTTATTGCTTGTTTTTATTATAGTTACATAATAAACATGCAGGTATAATAATGTTGAATAAATATGTACCTACCAGGTATTTGGAACGAATATCTTCCATCTTTAATTTGTAAAAATGGTGAGAAAAGGCACAAATTAGTCAATCTACCTGCTTACCTGAGTACACTTTATTTCTCACGATATTTTTCCTTAATAATAAAAGCACAAACTTACATACAATATACATATATACGTCACGAACGTTTCCCAGAGGGGTAGGCAGAGTTGGACATCACCACCTCGGAAAATCTCTTTCAATACTCAATAATTTATTGCGTTCCTTTCGCTTCTTCAACATGCATACATCTCTTCACACATGCCCGCTAGTTTCTAGGTTTACATAGTACAAATAAAGAAAATGTACAAAACTTTTACAGAAGTCCCACCACAAATATCTACATCTATAAAATTCTTACCGAACAGTTTACGTTCATTCTGTAGACATGCCAGTAGTATCAATAAAGTTGTTAGAAAATGGCAATATCTTCAGGGAGGTTGGCAGGATATTGCTGACGTCGGGACGCGCGACACTCGCCCTTCGCGATGCACCATTTCCTATTGCCCCGACTAAGATATTGAAGACATATTTAACAGCACTACGTAGGTTCGTATGTGTGTTGAGCCGCCTTCAGCTCTAGAATAGACGTTAGCCATACATAATGGCTCATTTACATCGGTCCGGTCAGTACGAAAAAGTCTGAAACTATAATAAGACACACGAACGATGTGTTCTTAGGAACTATGTCGTCCATTTTAATAGCAAGAAAATTTTAAAGACTGCCTATCAGACTCTCAGTCAGAAATATCATTTTATCCCAAATTCTACTGTTTTTGTAGACCTTACTCAGTACAATAATAATTCAGCAGGTATATGTGCCCTCGGACAAAAAATTTGATCTCTTCGTACAAAGAGTACAATCCGTTGATCGAGTTTGTATGGAGAGATCTATTTTTTTTTACGTTCGTGGACATTGACCCCAGCTGGGCTATATGGACTCATCTCAACTGGTGATGGGTCTAAATAAACAGTAGAGTTTTGCCTAAAGGGGTAGGGTAGGGTATTTTTCTTCTTATTGTTCTCTTTCTGTATTTTATTTATTTATTCTTAGGTAAATATATAATAATGAATGAGTCAATAATACATTGCGCCATACAAAGTCGTTCACAAGTAAGGTATGTATCTGCATCTAAACAAATATTTCCCCGTTCTCGCATGTTTTCATTTGTTAATGGAATATAAAGATTATTAATGAATAAAAACCCCTTCAGATGATTTCCTTTTCCGGATAACTGTTACGTACAATGAACTCAAATATGAGTCAAAAGGATAACAAACACTGCATACGAATCGAAATAGGTATTTCGATTCTTAAAAATACTTAAAATTAAATGAATGTTATTGTTCAAACTGTAAAAACCTCCTACGCATAAAACTGCGCCTGACATTGTATTTTCCTCGCTTACTCACGAATATTAAAACGGATTTTTATAAACCTACGAAATCTTTTTAGCGTAATGGTGTAGGAAACAAGTCTCAAAATCAAATGTCTTTACAAATTCACCTATGACTTTCTTTTGGAGCATTAGATATTGTCTTACCTTATGAGCTTTAAGTATATATAAAAAATACAAATGTGTTGCTTGTATGAAAATAATTGCATTCTCTAAGTCAACAATTTCAGGAATCCTATCTGCCTAGACGTTTAACTGATCTTCTGTTCCATAAAAATTGTAACAATGTAGAGATCACAACATTACAGTTCTGTGGTGCCATTGTATCATTTTCATTTATGATGACACTTCCCGTGTCATTAAAACATTTATAAGGTAGAGTTGTTACATTGTGACAAGTGAAAAATGAACCTTAATGTCGAATGACATTCATACGAGATTCAACCTTATGGTTGTATCAGATTCCTGGCCGACTGTGCAGTTTCGCTGTACTCGTTTCTGTTTACTTACATCAAGCTTTTTATGGAGTGGCAATTCCGATAGTGCACCCGCTATGGAGAGTTTGCCTTGGCCTTTTCTGATGATGACATATTTGGGCGGTGTATTGAACGCGCGGTGATTCACTGAAGTCGTTTAGGCTGAAACATGTCAAGTTTCATATATCCGATTTACTTTTTTGCATTCTATGTTATGAATTATAAAATATTATTTAGTAGATTTAATTCTTCGTCGTTATACGGACAGTACGAAAAGTGTCTTTTTAGTTGTAAGATTGCTTCAAAAAATATTTTTCATTAAAGATAAAGTCACACTTTTCGGTATTATTTCCAAGGATAGTAAAATGATGAGAATCACAGTCTAACTTCTTATAAAGAGTTGAGTCACTAGACAATTTGATTTGAAAGTAATTCGCTCGTGTTTTACGATCATAAATAAATTGCTTCCTCTATGCAGTTAAGTAGTCTATGATATAGTTTATCCCGTTCGTACCTATGCTTAATGAAGAAGCCACACATTTTTTTACTCAGCTATATTACGAACAGACCCCGTACCATGAGGATTTAAAGTAATACTTTTTACGCTGTGTGACAGTGACAATGTTATACCTGTCGTCTAGCGCTATCCCTATCACACAGCGAGAACCATTTTTCTATAGTAAGATCTCATGGTACGGGGGCAGCACTTGCGAAGTGTATGTCGACACTATCGTTTGTACTTGATGTGGAATCAATAGGTCATATCCGAGGTTGTCTTTTGGGGCGTGGTCATCCTTCAAAGGCCTTGCCCAAGACATGTTGATAGGTAAGTGAAGCCTTTTATGGAACTTGTATTATTGACGCCTGCTTTCGTTTCCGTACACCGAGTATTAACCAGTTCAGTGCTAGGTAGGTACCACATGTTAATTATCAACTTATTTTTCACTCCAGTTTGTATAGGTACAAGCGAGGAGGGTGTGTAGCACGAGGGTGTGTATCTTACCCTACAACGAGACTAGCTTATAGATATAAGGGAGTCTCGTTGTATGATACACAAGGTAAAGTTGATAAATTAGCAATGTAGGTGGATCGTATTAATCTGATATTATTAAACGTAAGGTAAACGTTGTTTTGCCAATCTTAACAGTGTGTCCCTGCTTTATTAATATATGTTTTACAGATATAAACCTTCCTCTAAAATCACACTACTTATTAAAGAAAACCACATCTACGCAACGCATTTAGCGTTGCGTAGTTATAAAGATCTAAGTATACATATGGACAGACAGCGGGAGGCGACTTTCTTTTACACTATGTACTGGACATATGTAATGGGGGTTTCACCAGGAGTAGGGGTACGCTACGTACAAAAAGCTGATGGTAGAAAGTTGGCGTGCTAGAAATTTGTTTATTTGTAATAAATATTTGCAAAACTACCCTTTTGGCAAAAAACTGCAAGGGGAGTTGTAAGTAAGTTTGTAGAAAGTCAAGTATAAAATTGAATATATGTCTGATGAGATTATATAATGTAGCTTTTATATAGTTCGTTAATGTATAAGCAAACTTGCGTACGACTGTATTATGTTACAATTAATTACTATATAATATTGATTTTGTTTCGCTCCCCCTGGTTCAAATTTCATTTCCCGTGGTGGCGGCGATGAAAACTATTTCTATAGGTTAGGTAGGTAACGCATTAAAAGGATGATGCCATCAAGTAAAAGTTGTTTTTGAACTTGCCTGTCACTCATTATTCTTACCTTTACCGCCTAGTAATAGTCTATTGTTGCTTTGTAGGCTTGTAGTAGTGATGATTTGTATAATTCAGTTACTGTATGTTTAGGGTATACTTAAATAGGGTGATTTATTTGAAGGGTAAGTTGAGAAACAGTAATATAACAAATGTAGTAGAAACACTAACCTGTTGTTTTTGATAGGGAAATAGAAAATGGTGAAAAAAAACGATTAACTGTTACTCATTTACATCATTCACAAGCCATAGGACAGGTGATCACGTTCTTGCCCGGGTCTGTTGTTTGATGGCTGGTACTTCCCGTTTGGTCAAATTTAAGTATGTTCAGTACCGACAATGACATCCGTAAAAATACTACAAGTCTTGAATAATTTCCTGGTAAATATATTTATTTTTGCTAAATAAATATACAAATTTTACTTCAACTTAAAGCGATAAACTACGACTAAACAGCTCCATACAAAAATAGCTGACAACTTAAGTATTTGAGACTTAATAAACATTAAGTTTTTGCTACGCGCATGTGCATTGGCTTTACTATGGCAGCAGCTTTATATGTGGCTGAAATACACTTAGGGTGGCAATTGACTGAAATACTTGAACAGAAAATACGAAAAATTTGGTAGGTTTTATTTTCTAACACTGTTAGAGATTTTTTTTGCCGTGAAGATCAGCAGCAACGCTTTTCCTGCCTTGGGCTAAAGTCGCGTAGGATTTAGCGACTCTACATTTTACCCTATATTGCAGACAATGTCATCCAATTTTCCCTAGAACATAGGCACTGTCGTTGATTGAAATTTTGAACCGAGGAAGTACATATTATTCATGATCATCACTCACATGTCACTATAAAATTATATGTAGTGAAGTACATGAGAAAATTCAAAAAATTCTTCCATGAACTTTTTTATAGTTATGACTACTGCCTGCTGCCGGAACTTTGGCGAGCAAGTTTATACTTTATGCAATACTTTAACAGTCTCACAGTACACTTACACATTGCAACACCCTCTCACGTGACAGTGTAATATATCAGGGTTTAATTCACGGACAAAACACAATAAACAATGTTGTCTATTGGACTGATAACACGTGCTTTCAAAAGTACAATAGAGCTCGTAAAGATGTGATGCGGAGTGGCTAGTAAGACGAGGGTGGCAGATATTTAAGCCCAGGAGACTTTCGCGTGGGGTGACCGTGGACAAAAAAAAATACACCCCAAAAGCATGTTCGCTGTGACACGACCTACGGCAATAGCCGATGGTGTCATTTGAAAATTGCATTTGTTTTTGTGTATAATAAATGCTTTGTATTCTAAGGGCCTTACTAATAATGGTGGAATTGCTATTTCGAAGATACACAAAGCTCAACTTAACTTGTCAGTTGTATGTCAAATACGGAATAACCAGTTCTTGCAGATATATAATAACCGTTGTATAAGTGATAACGCGTTTATTGGTAAGGGGGTAAATGACCAATTCAATTTAGGTTCAAAATTGTTTTCTTTTTTCAGATTGCAGCAAAATTTGAACACTATAGCTTATCGAGAATTAATCTCGCATATTCCACTAGGTAGGTACTTAAATAATTCCTACTTCATAAAAAACGTTTTAAAGTTAAAATGTATCGCCCAGTGCATATTAATTAAGTGGTATTCGTAATTTCATCAGTTTTATTTCTCCATCAAAATTGAATCAACAATTTCAATAATCATTAATTCTCAAAAAGAAATTTTAAGAACTTGGCCCAGAAAATATTTTACCTCCGTCTTTTGATCGTAGAATATTATGGGGTACCTATGTGGGCGCAAATGATACAATGTAGGTGTAGGGAAATTAAGTTCAGCGTGTGTACCATGCCTTTACACTTATTACTTGAAAGGGAGTTAAAGCTAACAGGGTTACAAAAAAGTATTGTGAGCTTTATTTTAGAGATACATATTTTTTCTGGATCTCTTGACGGCCCCCATTACCCTACAAGGGGTTATTACCCATTTTAAGAACGGCCAACCTAAAGTAATGATCCTAATAGGACGTAGGTATCTAATTAGAGACTCAGTTATTCCTATAAAAAGTTAACTTTTATGTATATATCTAACCCTACGTGTTAGGCAGATAGTGTGCGTATAACCACTAAGTATATTCTCTATCTATAATTTAATATATGTTTGAACCGCATAATGCCGTGTTAAGGTAGGTATAAAAACAATCAAATAAACACCTCCTTGTTTGGATCGGCGCAATCTACATGGTCACATTTCTGTTTTTGTTTTCTTAAGGGCTTTGATTTATTTAAGGGGTAATGCATCGAAAAATAACTCAACGAATTCTCCTTGAAAAGTGAATTTCAACAGCGAGCGACATGCACACCAAAACAAACCTCTTTACGATACGAAATACGCCGTATAATGAAATATTAATGTACCAATTTAAATTTTAAGGGGAGACGCGACGTGAGCGTAGACTCTGCAACATATGTATGTAGGGAAGTGCAATAAGCCATCGACTGAGGTGGAAACTCTCCAGAGGGTCGTTATGTAGCCTCCAAGTTCCAGTAGTGTCTGCGAGTTTGGGTTATTTAGAAGCTTAGTTTTGTTTGACCGTTTTAATTACTTTAACCACGGAACAGGCTTGTTAGTACGTAGTAGTATAATATATACCAACCGTATACAATCTAAAGTTATAGATGTTAGGTCGTCGACATGGTATAAAACAGAATATCTAGTCAGAAAAAGTTAAAAAAAATATCATGGAGAAAAATCCTCATGGATGCCGATTATGGGCTTGTAATAGCTACAATCGCAAGGTATGGTCGGCGCATGGTCGGGATACATGCGTATCGAAACAGAATTTTGGATTTATTTCTTTTCTTGTCCGGAGGTACTGGGATCGAAAGAGTTATCTATTAAAAACCCACATTTTTTTTCGAAACATTTCCGACGTTCCTTGACTGTACCTATATCGAGTAGGCAAACCTCTCAAATTAGTCTTTAATCGAAATACTCTGAGCATGGCATTGAGTGAAACGCTGCACAGTCGCTGTAGCGGTGCTGCATAATAGATAGACGTCTGAATGCAGCCGCCTGCGCTCCCAAATTTATGAATGCCATTCTACCTTGAGCCTTATTTGTAATAAAACTTCAATGTATATGAGATCAGAATGCTCTGCACGTTACTGGAGTATCCAGCGAAATTGGCTTCGTCGCCGCTGCCGCCGTGAAGTTACTGAAACGTATTGGATTTTGAACATAGTGGTTGAAATATGAGCTGCCTCTGAAGAGGAAGGCTAGTCATGTAACTAGGAATTTAGGTACATTTTTAGATGGATACAGATTTATTACATTCCATACCTCAAGTTTATTCTTGACTCGAACTACCTCCCTTGTTCTAATCTTTTCCGCAAACAAAGGTCTAGTACCTATCAGTTGTTCGGTTATTTTGTCCGGTGGTTAATATTTGGAAGCAACCAATCGATTTGGCACCTGTCATCATAAGTTCAACGTTAAAATGGCGGTTTTTCAATAAAAGAGGTTAACTTTTGATTAGCACCGAACTAAATTTACCGAACAACTTAGACTAGACCGAAACAAACACCTTCAGTAAGATCAAAACAAAAGATACGTCACATTTTAGACAAAACCACTGGGAGCATTAGTAACCAGCATCACTAGTTCTTCAGTTTCCTACCACATATGAAACTAAGTTTAAAATGTTTACGCGTTGCCAAAGTTACCACTCTGTGTTTTGGTACATGCGTTGGTAGTAGGTACAAAGCGAGTGTTCCAAATCGTGACCGTACTAACAATGTTTTCAATTTGCAAAGTTGTTTGCAGTTGGAGCCATAACCGGCAACTCGTGTCAGAAAGTTTGACAAAATTTTGTCAGTTACAATCCGGTTACCTACTGGAACGGAAACTGATGCTTCCACATTTTGTAATATTTTAAATGAATTGTGTGGCTTTCCTACTGTACTCGCAAAATTATCCTAATTAGCAAGTATGTTTAATACGGTTCCTGTTTCATTACTTAGATAACTTAAATTATTCAGTTTATTGTGATCACTAAAGCAGCATAGAGTGGTTCTATGCTAGTGGTTTAAACTGAACTGAACTTTTCAAACAACTGCATCTGCAAGATGTCTGTGACGGTTTCCTGACTCTAATCTCCTAACAGTTAAGCATTTGCAAGACCTTCTTGTTTCGTTGAGAGGCGCTTGATCCGCTTAGTTTTTAACCGAAGTTACTAACAATTGACATCGTTTGCCGATGCTACAAAATAAGTTGACTTGGCCTCTTGAAGGGTCCCTTCTATGAAGTTCCATATATCAAGGTAGGTATTACTGTTTACAGAATCATTGAAGAGCAATATAGCAAGAAACATATTTAACACATACTAAAATATATATGTACCTGACAATACAATGGGCACGCCCCTCTGTCACACTGGGTCACTCTAAAATGAAATGCTATTGGCAACTCGATTAGTAGGTGTTAAGTTTATGATGATGTTTATGGTTTCTAATATTTATTGCTCTCACTTGTTATTAATTATAGTGTTATTAATCACAGTCGGTAGTTTTCACTTCTATCTACTTACAACCCTGCCACACCGCTTTCCCTATACGTATGTTTGTATGTAAGCAATTCTAGCTATATTCAGAGACACTAGATAAAGAAATATCACGACATCAACTATAGGTAAAAATATCAACTGAGAGCCTGACCAAATCTAGGAACTATTAATAGGCAACCTCTGTGGCAATTATTACTTTAACAGAATCCTAGAATATATTGACATCAGACATGTACAATATGTTACAAACTCTCTGTCGTATTTTGTATACTTACCATTCTCTTATTTTTAAGTCATTTATGCAATAAGTGTTTATTTATTCACTCATTGTACATGAAAAGAGAGAAACATTTTATGTATGTATTCAGATCCTAGAAATTCAAACCCGCATGGTACTAGGAGTTTCACACCGGGTGCGGCTGCGGCAGACAAGTTACAAACAAACCCTCCTCCACAGACGGAGTTTAATCAGAGTGCTGCTCTCTACATCCGGATTCAGGATTGACACATTCCTGCACCATAAATAACCCTTAAAACCTTACGCATAAGGTATACTGTTGCTATTGTTCTTCTGAATCCGCGAGCTGGCTTGAATCAAAGGCCTGGACTTATGAATCTAGGACTACATCTCATAGGAAGATGGACTTTAAGGTCTGTCAGGTTATTGGGTACTGAGGGGCTAAATTTGACCAGACTTGTAGACTGTCGTTCGAATCCAGTGAACAGTAGAGTGCAGTTTGGAGTATTTGAGCACCCGTAGACAATGTTTCCGTTGCATTGTGGCGATATTTTTATCGGAATAGTGGATGTGATGAGATTCTTCCGACGGGCGGTTATATTTGTTTTGTGCAAATAGGAATATTATTTGAAATTCAAGAATTTAGATTAGGTTGTCTTTGTATTTGCATCTTATATTCTAGCCTCATTACGTACGTACTGTAAGTACCTATTTATCTGTAGATGATTTGCTAAGACAGTGGAATTCATAAATTAACACAGCGTTGATCCTAAAATATATTGTGCCTTCTAAATCGTTTATTTAGTGAAGAATATGCTACATAATCATAGAAATTAGAAACGTTTCTATCGTTAATGGTTTGCGTTAGGTACATAACTATTTGTTATCAATTATTTAAAAGTGTTTTTATTATAACGTCGCAAACACTCATAGTTAATGAAAACGAACTGTTACACGCGGTTTGAGAGTCTACTTGAAGAGTGTCGAGTGTTCATTCAAACAATTGTCTACTGTCGAAAACCATCATATCTTGGAATATTAAGTCAACGGAAATATATGCAAGTTCAGAACATATGTTTAATACATTCTGGCTACTTTAGCAAGACCACCACGGTACGTAGTTTCCGTCATTGTTTGAATATTATGCAGTCTGCAGTTTTTTGAAAGCTTTTGTTTATGTATTTGTGTTTATATTCATGTGTGGCGCAAGCGAAGCTTAATTTGATATGAGTTGGCATTTTTAGGACTATCTGATATTTTGGATGCACTATACAGATATAGTGCAATTACGTCCAAAATATGGTAGGGAAAATAGACAAGATTACATACGCAACTCGTTTTAACAGTTTAAAATGCCACTCCCGAGCTTACAGTTCTCGCAGACTGCCTTCATGAATTCTGAAACACTTTTATATGATAGCAAAGGATACTAAATGGTTTGGAACGGTATCCCAAACCTGCAGATCTACGTGTGTAAATCCGGCAAAAAAGTAATGGTATTTTGTCATTGAGGCTGAGAAATTTGAGTTTGTTTCGACCTATCCTCTATATTTTGAGTTAATACATATGTACTTTTTCCATCATGATCACAACTAAGTAGGTTCTAATAGGTAATATTAATACTCTTTAAATGGATTCCAAGAATATAGATTATGATTTTGAGTAAGAAGATATTGTATGTGCTAACATGTAGCACATTTACGATAATCAAACCATAAGTAATAAAGAATATGTAACGAAGTTATTACCAATAAAAATACCTGCTTCTAATCATTGGTATTAATATAGACGACAAATTGGTCCGCAAATCGATGCTACTTTGTATGTGCGATGGACTTAACAACGATAATAATTACTGGCATCGAAATAAGTTGTAAAGCTTTTTCGATTAACAACTTAATAGCGGAGAAATCGCGCGTTTGAAGTTATTTTTAGTACTGTATTATTAATAGTAATGATGTCCTGAGGCGGGTGTTGTGTCCTAGCTGGACTGTCGCCAGGTCTGTTTTATTTAGTACCACTTTATAAAAGGAAATGAGAAATATAAGTACCTACTTACTTGTGCAAAATCAATCCTGTTTATTGAATATTTCAATTAATTTACACCAGTTTTGATTGCTGCAAATGATTCTTTTCTACATAGATTAAAACAGTTTGACTATTTTACACTTTTTGATTAGGGTATAGAAAGAAGAATAAAATATTGTTTTAACAATCTTGTAATATGAGCTAGCTTTTGTTTGAGTAGGTATAATAACTTACTACTTGTAATAAAGAACTTTTTACAAGTAACGAATTGTGGGTAGATTACAATAGTGATTAATATCTAGATGAGTGATAAATATAACTAATGTTGATGCATATTGATTAATGTTTGTTTCCTTGTTATGTTTTTACTTTTCTACGCGACATTATTTAAATATCTTTTTAATATGCAAACCGTGTCCGTTAAATAGTTTCAAATGAGCTTTTGTTTCTTCATCCTTGTTTTCCGCGCTAAACTAATTAATCCTAAATCTGCTGGGACTATTCTTTTCGTTCGAATTTCGAAATGCAGTCACGTATTGTACTCGTGTGGGTAGTTTGGTGGCCTGCCAACTTTGGCCAGACGGAGCCACAAGTGTCACGTGCTCTACCACATGCATCTCATATACAACGCATGTTGAACCACACACATGGTACAGACTCAATGATACAAGAGCTCAGGAAAAAATGCAAAGTGTACATTATGATGTGGCCATAGAAGGACTTGTACTTTACATCACGAGAGATGTAACGGAAAGTTAGCGTCTACGAGAATGCTCGTGGCCGTTAAACTATGGTGTAGTATTATAGTTAATGGTTTATATTTTGCAAGTCATGTAAGTAAATGTGTTTGTTGTAGAGTTAAACGTATATAATACACTACAGTAGATGTATTTTACAAGTTAATTTTATACTTTGATTGAGAGTTAAGAAATTTAATTACTATTAATCGGAGTGGGAGTATTATAAATTCTCAGGATAATAAATCCTGATTACCTTTTATACTTAATTATTATCTTTTAATAAATATACACTCAAAATTATCTCTTATTACATCAATATCAGTAAGTACTTATATTCGATTTTGGAAGAGGAATTTGTATTCCAATTTTAGACACTACTATTTGTACAAAGTATGATATTCGTGATCTATTTCAATTAAAAACACAATTTTCAGTTGTACCTGAAGTAGTTATTGTTTTTAAAGTTTAATTTAAACAGTTCACTTGAAGGACCTTTGTATTTTGCTGAAAAGCTTTTCATTAAAACGTAGACGAGACAATCTTAAGGAGAGTTATGACTTCTCAACCAGCATTGTGTCGCGTACATTTATACTGCAACTGGAACACCAGTCTTTCTAAAAGGAGTGCAAAAAAATTGCTGGCGATCTTCCGAACCAACGAAAATGTGTCCAATGAAGGATCAAATGGACGATTCTGTGACTATGCACGAGGCGAAGTAAAATTTGTCTTTTTACACTAGAATTTGCTTTTTTTTCTCGGCAGCACGACAGTCACTCGGCTGCGAAGTGGACAAAAAAAGGATGTTCCTTAATTAAGCAGCGCACTGTCTCTAAAAGTTTGGACTTTTCCGAGTTTGCGTGGAAAAAAATGTGTCGGGGATTTGGAAAGAGTGCAAATGGCGGTGGTTTTTAAAATTATTTGACATAGATTTGGATAGTTTGTTCTAGCTGTCAAAATAAATTGTGTTAGTTGGTAATACTTACTAAAATATTTATTGTTAGTGCTTTAAACATTTCTCTTAAAAGATAAAATTTGACATTTAGCATGTAGTTTTAAATCTAGGCCCCGTCATTTTATTATACTTTTGATGAGATTATTATCTAGGAACGAAGAAGTGTCATCAGGAATTCTCCATTGTAGCTTGCTAGCTATTTACTCGTAAATTTGCATTTGATCAGCAAATAATATTATATTTTCCCAATTCAAAGGTCTTTGTATAGGAATCATATCAAAAAGGCAAAAACTTCCTAGAAGAATTCTACGACAATAGTAAATACTTTTTTGCGTAATATTTTGGCTAAGAATTAATCTTAGTCCTCCAAGCCGCCAACATAAAAAAAGTAGCGCTGCATCAGTTGCAAGGACCCTCATGGCACCCCCTGTCGCGAATTCCAAGGGGAATTCTAACGTCCCCTTGCGTTCTGTCTGCAACGTTGGAGTCTTCTAATTCTTTGTACTTACGCAATGTTTGCGGTCATTGCTAGCTATACATTATTTCAATTTCAAATTCGACTTTGGTTTTGGACTTTGGTTGATTAAAATGAAATGACATGGAATCCTTTCGCGTTCAATTGTTAGTTTTTTTAATGGGTTATCATCCGCCAAAATTATTGATAACCAATTTAAAAATGCCGGATCTGTTTTATTCAGTCTCTACCTTCTTACGACATTTAAAAACTAGTATCGCTCGACTATGAAGTAGGCATCAGAGATAATTCAGAATGAGATTTGGGAGTAAAAGCAGTCGGTAGGAGGTATATCAATCGATTTGAGATTTTCGTTAAAATATTTTTTTAGCTATCCAGCGTTTCATATTTTTAGTCCCCCGTGTGTTATATGTATAAGTATGTAGATGGTTTCTGAATGCTGTGTGGTCCCCATTTGCTGTGTCTTTATGGAATTGCTACAACGGAGCGAGACGAGACGAAACATCGATTGTCGTCGTAATAAAATTTGCATTTTCAATTTGGGATCCTTTAGCGTATGTACAGTCACGGGTTGTTGGTTTAGTACGGTGTGAAAAATGACCTAGGGGGATTTATTGAGGTGTGCTATTACTTTGATAGCTTGTGGTTATAGCGACATCCTTTGTTTGATACACTTTAAAGATTATGGTGGAGAAAATCACATCGCTGTTTAACATCAGGCAGAATGGTGGTCAAATGTTTATTCATAGTAAGTACATAATACTAAAGCATTTTTATAAACATTATAATAAAGAAAGATACAATGGGCTGGGGTCTAGTACTAAAATATGTAGTAACGTATTATCCCCAGATACTAAGAAAAAGAAGTACTAGGTCAGGATAAAAATAAAATAACTTAATTAATTTAAAAAAGGTAAGCAATTGGTACAGTAAACATTGGCGACAAACTTTTTGTTTCTTTCACCTATTAAAATCAGAGTGAGATAGTACTCGAGTTTAGACGATGACGTGGTGAATGATGTGGTGAAAAGATTTTAAAGGATTAGATTGTAGGTCGTTGTAGGAACAGAGAAAGAGAGGCAAAGTGTCAAATGCACATCCTTATAAACACTAAAAAAATAGTGATTAGTTCATTCTAACCTTCAAAATCAAGTTGACCATGGACGTAATATTGTATTAGTTAATTTAGTAAAAACCCACATACTATTTCACCGAAACATCAAAAACAATTCTGTTTAATATTTGATTCATGAATATATTTATAATATCTAGAGAATATTTACACGATGAAAGATATTTTAACAAATATTTATTTTGTGTTATTCATAATATTATGTAAGGCAAGGCAGCCATAAATTATTACTTCTAAAATCAACATGTCCAATTTTGGAAAGCGTAAAGGTTATTTTCGTCACATTTGTTAGAAATTAACTTAAACGCCGATACATTATGTTCTGTCAGCGCCATTTCTACGATAGATCGCCTATATCTACTTACGGTAAATGTATCTACTATCTTCATATAACATGATTGTTTTATTTGTTTTGGTTCGGTCTGGAAATAGTGTTGCGTATTTAACTGCAGGTAACAAGAAGATATCGACGTTATCGGATTAAACAAAATAGTAATCTTCACTGGTGAAATTTGCTTGTACATAAATCGTCTAACACAATCTAATCCTATTTCATCTGCTTATGGAACTTCATGGACAATAGGTCCATTCAGTACCAACTCATTAACAGTTTCTACATCTCATTGTCAGACTGAAAGTCGCAGTAATTCAAAAGCTTCTTGTCCACCCAACTGGAGATTATGTAGGTGATTTTATGTTTGTCGATAAACACAGCCCATCTACCTACTTAAATATTGAAACGTTGACAATTCGTAGGTAGCTAGAGTACATCCCACTGCACCGTGGAATGATGTCAGGAAAGTCCTATCATGCATTCAACGTCGTCGTTACCACTTATCAAAAACTAGTGGGAGCTTTTATCAACGGTCGCTGACTGCAACGTTATCGAATAATATTACGTAGGTACATCCTTCCACCTTACGGAGGGTATTTATTGAATTTACTGGCTGTTTGCACAGTCTCCCGGTCTATTTACCATGCGCCGCTTAGGCCGGGCGGCCGCGGTCGAAAAACATCCCCTCATTTTTTATTATGCTAAGTACGCGTATTCGCTTCCACGGAGATTGTTTTATGCAACGTTTGATGTTTGGTACGAAGTTAAGAGGTTCGGTTTGGGAGCATCAAGCTATTTGCATGCCGTAAAAAAAGCTCTAATGGCCCTTAAGTAATATATCGTTGTCGATAGCTAATATTCTGTCGTACTCTTTTCCACTCGAAGCTCTTGAATGTTGAAATTTAATCACTTTTTAGCATGTGAGTTAAGTGCTTCTGAAACCGTAAAGCGGTAGCTATTAGAGATAGCAACTTTTTTCACTTTTAACGCTTAAACATTTAAGAATTCCGTGCCCCTAACGTATATCGTAGGTAGGTAGATACATTTTGGGAATTTGCTTAGCAAAGTGCCTCTGCCGTCTCTCATCAGTGCTCACTTTGATACTAAAGCGATGATGGCAGCAGCTGTGAGTCTAGTTATAATAGAATCATTTGGACCTGAATATACACAGACTCTCATTTCGTGTAACACAGCTCATAAGTCGCCCGTAGAATTATAACACATGAGGTCCATATTGCGTTGGTTGGAAAAAAAAAGAAACATTTCATTTCGACGACAAAAAAGTGTTTTAACGAACGTGTGGTCCGCTGATGGGTGCATTTTTGTAGCGAATGCTTTCAAGTGGCGAAATGAAAATAGTACCTACACTATCAAACTGAGAAAAATGTTCAGGAGTTTACTTTAAAAATTAATTTTAGAAATGAACGTTTTGTGAAATTTAAAAGTTGCTAAAGTACTTAACTGTATTTATTAAATTATACCTATCTATTTCTTATTAGTTTTGACATGAGATTTTTGTTTAGATTTTTGAAACTACTGTATTTTCAGTATGAAATTTACTTTAGATTTACAGACTATAAGTAAGTAATTAAGTAGGTATAGCTCTAGATTTTATTTATGTTAAGATCTATTAAGCATCCGAAGTTCCGAAGTTAAAATCACGACAATAACCTTTATTATACACGCTCAAAAGAACAACTAAGTAAATATACACATATTGCTAAGAAAACCCTTGTATCTATTTATTTGATCCCGGACGGTGTAGCAAACCACCATTAGGGTCCACATTTTGGCACCATATGCTGGTAATGATAATGACGAACATATGGACTGTTATAAAGCGCAATAATAGCTATAAGTATAATAGGTTACTATAAAGTAGGTATATTTTTATTAATCACCAAAATTTTGCGACATTTTACAGGTACAGGCAGTGGCGTGCACACCATATAAGCAAAAAGAGACTGCCTACCTTAGTATTTTGGTTACCCTTTTTTGTTTTACTCACGACATAGGCTAGCGAAGGCCCTTGTTTTGTGGGTGAGTAAATAGGTAGGAGGTGGGATAGGTGCCTATATTTCCTAAAGATAATTTACCTATACATAGGTGTCAATGCTGGATTATTGCCTATCTTGTCCTGAAAGACACTGCACGCCACTGGGTATAGGTATTAGTAAATAACTGTTATATAAACACTTTACCTGAATCAGCGATAAGATTACTGTCCACTTTAGACTAAGTAAAGTCATTGACCATATACATATTTCCACGAAAAAGATTTATTATGATTTTCAGAGAATGATCTTTACACTATATGTAGGTCGTTGTAACTTCGACAAAGCATCGTCGAATAATTAGATACACATATTTATTTAGACATGTTACTCGTAACAAACGTAACGAATATGGCAAAACCATTCATTTTATTATGATAGTTAGCCAACAAGCACAATTTACTCAAAGTAAATTACAAAAATACGCATACCTACCCTCAGCGGCCGCAGAGTGATTGATTTATTTTCTTTTCGTAAACACAAAACCTCCATCATTTTGAAAGCCTGTAATGTATTATTCTTACACAATAATGAATTGCCCCTGCAAGTGACCATTGCTACTGTCTTAAAGAGAAAATTATTCAATTAACGTCTTAGGAAAGTTACTGCATAATTAAAATGTTCTGCTAAAGCCGTCTAAATTATGGCCGCCATATTTAATGGAAAAGCGTAAAAGGAAGGAATGGTGCCTACAGTGTTTTCTTTTTAAATCCGGGAAAAAGTAAATCTTATGAAATGTCCTCCATGCATTAACATGTTTTATTCATGTATTCGTTATTATTATTCATGTACCTACTTAAGTCAAATTTCAACAGAGTATTTTGTATCAACCCTACACACACGTCATATCTCAGCACAATGAAACATATGAATGTTGGTAGTCTTCCTTTTTTGTTTAATATTTTTATGGATTTCATATTTCATATTAGAATCCTTTTTGCACCCAATTTAAATAAGAACAGGCCGGAAGTCCCCGCAAGCACATTCAAATGAGCAAACCCCGGGCGAAATGCAAAGGATACTCCCATACACGCATGCGCTCTACTCATTCTAGTAGCCTACGCCGAGGAGAGGATGAAACCATTACAACATGAACTCTACATTGTATGAAAATATCACTGTACGTTAGTCACTTTACCGCTGGTGAAGTATCAATGAATTTGTCGGCTGTCGTAGTACGGCGATGGAAAGCGACCTTCCGAGGTCACCGCCCCCATTCAGCCCTTGTTTTGCTCATTGATTTTCGAACGGCCATATGGTGAGGACGTTCCATGCGTGAAATGGAACGCATGTGCCGCGATTTTTGACAGTTCGCTTGACCGCGAAACCGTTTCCCGCGCAAATGCTTTGATGTATGCCTGTGCAGCTAATAGCACTGCTGTATGCGGAATTTGAGATTTTATTCCTTTGTACCCGCCGCCGCATCTGTATGTAAGTAATGTTTAATGTAGGTAATTGTGATTTGGTATTTAGCTTAAAAGATTTCTTTGACTCTCTTCTTATAAAAAGAGCTGGGGCCTGGCCGAAGAAAGATCTAGAAAGATTTTTCCAAAATTATTGATGTCTGTTGTAAATGTGAAAAGAAATTGTGCGATGAGCATCTACATAATCACTGATACCTTAAGTAATTGTCCATCTAAACCTAAGTTTTACCCAGACTTGAATGAGGGATGTCTCCAAAGGTCTTTGCACCCCAGAGACGTAAAATTATGCAATAATGTATGAAAAACACATCGTATATGACGTTAAATTAAATTCATGGGTACAATATTATTTTGCAGAGCAAAAAGAACACGTCTAATTCAAGCAACGCATGATTCTGCAAGCTGTGATTACTCTACATCCTTACCTGCCTGAGGACTTTCTTATTATAACATGACATAATATTCCCCGAAGCGCGGCGCCAACCATAAGCTCTTCTGTAATATGAATCACCACATCCGCTCACAAACTTTAATAAACACAATTTGGAACTGAGCTTTTTTACAACACAACTTAATACAAAACTAGCTCAGCTAAATATGCAGTTTACATTTATCCCCTTAGATAACTTACTACATATCTGCATCATCCTCTAACAATTAATATAAGACATATTAAGAATAGCTACAATCAAATATCAAAGAACTTTAAAATAATATTTTCTTAGAAAATTATTGTGAAGAAGCACAGGTGGCTCTTTGATGTGTCGTCGGCCTCAATGTAAACTTGTGGGTAATGTAACAGTGTCATGTTAGCCTGTTATATTAACACTTTCCTACATACGTAAACTCACGCTCATAATCCCGAACAGGGTAAGAATAACTTTTCGAAATATGGTGCCCATGGTATCTTTTCGCTTGACCATAATTGGAGTGGGCAAAATAGTAAGGGCATCGGGGATAGGCCTAATATACCATTTCGTAACCAGATATCTGTTAGAACGGCATTTACAAAAAAAATTGAAAAAATACACCTTCTTTTTATATTCTAGAATTCTGGAATTTTTTTACGTAGGTACTGAAAAAGAAATTCGATTTACGAAAAAAAAACATTATTTTTCTTTCCTTAAAGATGTCCAATCTATGTTGATATGAAAGTAACATAATTTCCTAAAACCTTTTTTATTTACTGAACGTAAAAACCAATTCGTCACCCAAATCGTGGCTGATGCACAAACTTTTTCGGCAAATGGTCCGTGAGATAACATTGAGAAAAAAAACAAACCAATATGAACCATAATATGGTCATTCATCGGTAGTCAACTCTGAGTTCATTCAGAATCCAGTCGATCGTGACTGCTCTCCCGCGCAACACGTCTGTGCCGAACGCACGGTCGACCTTTTTGAAATCGAACGTTTGAACCCAGTAAATTGTTGTCTTCGAAATAGAAAACTAAATTTATATTGTTCGTGCCAATACAGTGAATGTGGAAACCGGGAACGCTCAGCAAATGCCTGTGCCAACTGTATTATAGTGACTTGAGGATATAAAATGTGCAACTGTAAACAACACCGAGGAAAAGTGATGGAAATGGTAACATATTTTGATGTTGGAGTATTTACGTATGTTTTAAAGTATTTTCATACTATCAGTAAGGAGATAATAGATAGATTGGCTGGCATTGAAGTATTGCAATCAGTTAATTGATTTGTTGTTTTATTCAAGATCAGTGCTAATAAATCAGGGATTTAAAGTAATCAGGGTCTACCTTCATAATATATATGTTGCATGTCGTGTGTATAATGCAGTTATGTCACAGCATACTACCTAATCAAATGGGGGTAGACAGACACTTTAGAAAATCTCTTTACATGGATAAAGAATAGTAAGGATATCAGTAGTAGATTGACTGTTCTTCCAATAATTCCTTTAGTACTCCGGGTCGCCTTTAAATTTCCTTTTTACCGTGTATTAACAAAAAATATATCTGGCATCATTCCTATTATGTCGCAAATCTGTTCTTACATAATATTAGTAGTAAGATTGAAAGCTACGCAATTTCATATAGGAAATAGTAATATTTTATAGCTGAATCCAAGATAATAATATAATAGTCGTAGAACCCATTAAGAAACTCAACAAGATTGAGTTTATCCTTATCGGCAAGTTACTGTATTACATTTAGTCTTAGTATTAATTAATTCAAATCGTTTAAATCTTGTCGGAAAAATCTGGTGGTCAAACGCTTGCTCACTGAGCATAAAAAAATCTGTCCGAAAATACACTTTTTAAATAAATAACAAAAACATAACAAACATTTTTTATTCCTAATGGTACCAGAAAAATGCTTTCGGCAACAAGAATGTATCGGTATTCCTTCTAAAAGGAGTTACGGTTGGTACAGGGAAAGGAATACGGTACCTGCCGAGAATAAATGGTAATTTTTTTTCTGCTTGTCGTTTAATAAATATCGTTTGCCCAATTCGTTTGCGCAGAAGAACTGAATCTTTACCTTTATTGTTAACTATGCGTGTAAGATTCAAAGATTTAAAGTGAATTTCTTACCTGCTCCTTTTTAGTTTCAAGCGGCTACAAACATATTATTATGCTTTCTTTCTAAGTCCGACGGTCGAATCAACCTGTTTTGTTGGATTTTACAACCTTTTCCCACTATTCATTAGGACCATAATTGATTGACCACAAGTTGCGTTGCCACACGTGCCGCTGAGGTGTCGCGTGAGCTTTTAGTGAGATCTTCGATGACGTCAAAAATTGCACCGGGATGAATCATTCTCTATATTATACTAGTACTTATTTCACACCATAGCAGGTCCGGTTTTTGCCTGTCACGATCAGAAGTAAAGAGTCCAGTTAAACTTGATCCTTATGGTCTATGCAGTTTGTATCTAAAGATAGCTCAGATTTGTTACATAAAAAGGATAGAGAATATTTTCTGCAATGCGTCACAATTACCCAATGCCAAAGCCTTCAATACGTTCTCCATGCCTCTACCTTTTTGTTAGTCATGTTGATTTCTAATTCGCATCGGAAGTAGATACCAATCTAGGCAGTGCAGAAAATCTAGTAAAGTTTATTGTAAAGGATCAATACATTTTCATTAAAATAAACAATATACTACTGTACCTACTTCTGCATTTCTTAAAATTATGAACATTACGATAAGATTTTTTTTTTATTGTGATGGTCCTGTAAATTAAACACCATATATAGTCTATCACCATAAGGTCGAAATTCATTTGAATGATATTAGACATTAAGGTTCTTTTTTACTTGTCATAATATAGCAACTCTATGGATGTTTTAGTGACACAGGTAGTGTCCTCAAAACTGGTAGACCAATTTCTTTCCGACCGTTCAGACGGCCAAGAATCAGGTCTACCAACCTAGGTTTAAAACTCATAATATGCTCTAGTTGTATATAATGTATGTTTCTTGATCACACCTATTAATGTCATAACACTCACTAGGTATTATTCATTTATTTACTTACGATTTGGGTAAAAGCTCTACCATGTTATTATTTTAGTGACACGGGAAGTGTTATCAAATTCCCGAGACCACTTCATTGGCCAAACATAACATTGAATTTTTGTTGCTTCATTTCCTTATTGGAAAACCGAAACTGTCATACACAAAAAAGCATGTACCTATCATGTCACTATTTTATCGAACGCAAGAACTCTTTACATTACCAAAATAGCAATACTTGAGAGGGTTTTACACGTCGATTTTATTTACATAGGGGTGGAATTAGTTCCACATGTGGTTAAAATTAAATGGCCTACCCTAACACGCGCCTACTCGGTAACTGCATCGCGATGCACAATACGTCGCTTGCAATTATCGGTCGGTCCAGGACGCGCTTCTATCCGGCACCCGTGCAGCTGCGCGCGCGCCGATCATGTGGGCCGTTTGTCAAATCCCTCATAAATAGTAATTTTAGAGCCCCACCTACGAGCAGCACGCGTGCGGTATCATATAACTTACCTTAGAACCTGAGACTAAACGGGGTTCGAAAGGTTTTTGAACCTACAAAAACGGAGTATATTTCAATGGTATAATTTGATATCAAGATCATACATAATCTCACATATCTTACCTTTCAGGGGGTGAAAATAATCTTAATGACGATGCAAACATGCCTCCTAGGTGACTTATAGCGTGACAGTTGCGGCTTAGACGGAAAAAAGTAAGGTTATTGGTGATATTATTATAAGTATGTAATCTCCATAACCGTTTTTCGTTCCGCGGATATGCCTTACGTCGCCATTTACGTCTTGTAATGGAAAAAATACGTCTGGTATGATTATTTTTAAGTCCAGACCAGTCCAGCACGGGACACGCCACGCGTTATCAAGATTATGTTAATGTATGACCTTGGTCGTTGGTATCGATCGATTGTTGCGATAATAGGGAATATGGTCAGCATCTGCCCGCCAAAGAATGTAGGATTACGTAACGCGATGTTTCTATTCGTAATAATAATTTGGGGTATCGATGCGTTTGCCCACTGTTGCCGTATCCTACATTCCTGCACGTCATTAACTCATGTGTTTATAAACATAGGGACTACAGTTTTACGAGTTCAGTCGTATTTATATTCAACATAGTACCTACGTAAAAGTTTAACGCGAAACTGAGCTTAGTGGAAGTTCTTCTTCTTTTTCTTGGCTCTTATGTTCAGCTTTAAAGCTGACAATTCTGCCACAAACAATGTAGTTCTCTTCGTGTTCAAGTTATAGTATAG